>CAEFZX010005782.1:0-10835 GCA_903066825.1 Alfaro cultratus | reverse complement strand
TGCATAGCGCCTTACCCTGCTGCTGCGGACGGCTCCGTTGTGGTAGATGGGCGAGCTTCCCGCCGAGGCGTTGTAGTAGGAGGAGCTGGCCTGCACCAGCGGCCTCTTGGCCTTCTCCTTGGTGCCGTTGGAGTCGTTGTCCTTGATGATGTCATACTGCCGGCAGAAGAGGGCGATGACGGCTGGAAGAGAGCGCAGGTTGAAACGGGCGCGCTCTCACCCGAAAGGTGGAGAGAGATCCCTGCAGACTCACCGGCCCACAGCAGCAGCACGGTGGTGATGATGAGCAGCTCTCCGGTCTGCAGGTGAGGGGTCATCCCCAGACCCTCCATGGCCGGTTCGTCTGTGGAGACGAGTGACTGGGAGTCACACTTTACACACTGGTGATGGCCGAGCCATAACTCTCCAACTTTACAGAAACAAGGCTGAAGTTTTTATATTCGGACTCAAAGAGGAATGATCTACAGTCAGGTATAACAGCTGGAAACCGGAGATCAGGCCCAAAATCTGGATGTAGTGATGGACCTGAACCTTCACATCCACATAGAGACAGTCACAAAATCAGCCTTCTATCACCTGATGAACATTTCCTGGATTAAACGACTAATGTCGAAGATCTCATTTTCATTTTGGGCCAAATCAAAAATCTGAACGTTCTTAAAGGAGCGGTTAGGCCTCAACATATTGATAAAACCCATTAAACTATTAAAATATCAATAAATAGATGGTTGTTTCAGCGTTCAGTAAGTGTTTCTTAGAATTAAATAATATTTTATTCGAACATCTTTTCACACTGATCAATCCATCCAGGATTTTGTGATTGTTTTTGTGGTTGTTTTTTTTTTTTTTGCAATCAAAATTACACATTTTGTGGCACTACTTTAGAAATATTTGTAAGGGATTTTTACAATATATGCACTAACGTCATATTGGTCACACACTACAACTTGACATCAAGTGAGGCTGAAGCAGCAGTCACTTAGACCCAATGTTTTTGGCCAATTCTGAGAAAAATTTGCAGTAAAAAATAATTATACAAATGTATTTACTTATTGATGTAATTTGGAGTCTAGAGGGCCACATAAAAAGCTATGGCGGGCCAGATTTGGCCCCAGGCCCTCGAGTTTGACATATCATCTAGAGAAACTCATCTATGTGTTTAACTTTAGCAGCATTGATCCTAAAAAGCCTTTGATTGGTCGTAACTGAAACATCGATCCGCATTTGTGATTGATTTGCTGAGGGTGGCATTTGACAAAAGGTAATGTTTACTGTTTGATTTATAACTGATCACTCAAACTGCCCTGTTAATGAAATGAGCTGCACAAAATAAAGTGGACTTACGGTGGTCCAGGACTCCTGCCGGATAGTGGTCGGTTCTCTCCAGGGTCCTGAAGTGGACGGGCCGGCTGGGTTGGCTGTCTCCATGCAGGCCAACGGACTGCACCTACGGAGGGTTGGAGAAGGGACAACCTTTCAGCAGACAGACAGCCAAACGGGACCAGAGGAGAGCGTTATGTAAGAAGCTGGCTCAGGAGGGGCTTTGGTTGTGATCCAGGACCTCCAGCTGCTGGAGGACGCAGACATGAAGTCAGAGGAAGAGGGCGAGTGCATTGTTGGAGCTAGACTTTACTTTGGGCCAAATAATCCATTAAAGGGGCCATATTATGTTTCCAGCCGCATAGTGCCAATTTGTTGCACAACCATGTTACCTTCAGTTGTTAGAAAAAATCTGTATATATCAAATATTATTGTAAAGAAATTTGACTTTTAATTTAACATCTTGAATTTGGGCCTCTGTCTCTTTAAGTCATGTCTCCTTTTGAAACTCAGGAAGCCATCGCAACATGGCTCCTCTATGAAAGCGTTAAGGTTTTTACTAACGTCTCACTGAGAAGTAGCTTGTATAATGAGCGCAGTTCTACCAGGCGTTTGCTAATTGCTGCGGGCTAGTCTGAAGGAGCTGAGAGGGAAGAAATGTTCTGTGAAGTGGAACATTAGAAATGGCATCTCTGAGGGAGGAGCTTCGTCCTCAAAGGCGGAGCTAGGTCCACCCAGATGTTTTGAACAGCTGAATGGTGGAAGATTCAAAGATTTCTCAAACATGCATAAAAGAATCAAGGCAACGCTACATGTATGTTTTTGATTGGGTAGAAATAGATTTTACATAATACTGCCAAGAGATATTTGGGGGTGCTTTTGTCATTTCCCAAAACTTTCAGAGGAGTTGAAATGATTCATTCAGGCACAGAACTTCACACGTAAGAATCCTCCTACATGCTTCAATGGAGTCATTTTAGAAACAATGCTCATTGGACTGAACCCAAACGTTCCTGCTCCCTCATTCTGGATAAAACGCCCAACTCCCTTAGAAACTTCACCTTTCTTGACCCTCCAGAAGTGTGGAGATGTCCGTTCTTTGACACCCCGCAGGACATCTACCTGCCGACAGCATTAAACCTGCTGCTGAAGGTCAGCCTGAGTCACTGCGCCAATCTGCTAAAAACCAGCAACGACGGAGCCGCGAAGGAAACGCTCTGAGCTCGATATAAACTTTCAGCTCTAAAAAACTAATGAAGAGTCGCTACAGACAGTTAATTCAACAATCCCTGTTAATTAGTCAGTTAGGAAAATGAAAAGCACTTCATCGGCTAATAAAGTCTCATATTCATGGTTTTTAAAGTGTGCTCCCATTAAGATGTTCTGAAGGAAAACTCCTCAGAGATAATGTTCTGATCAGGAGCGTTTAGCTTAAAAACACTTGAAACGAGCTTCTGTTTTCCATCATCATTTAAACGACGGAATAGAGCGACTTTAAAAGCTGATCAAATACTGAAGAACCTCTTACAACACATAAGTCTTGATGGACATTTTTCATATTTGTAATTCAGTTTAATCTGCTCTTAACAGATAAAAATGTGCTTTAAAAAAACCAAAAACACATTAGTGACTCTCACTATTAAGTGACCTTTGGACCTCCATGATTGAATTTGCAAAAAATGAATGGTTGCCATGAGAGATGAAATGATTTCTCAAAGATGCATGAAAGAATCAAAGCGACACTCCAGGTTTGTTTTTGATGAGGGAATAACAAAACACGATATAAAGCTAAAAAAGGTATATTTTACATAATTCTTCTCCTTTAAATTGAAAATATACCTGTATGGATTTGAAATAAAAGCCGTGGCAACATATTTATGAAGATGGAAGCCTTGTGAAGGCATATTTTCAAAATATCCGCTCATTGGTTTCAGCGCGCGGTCCACAATTTCTAAAAATATCATGCCACAATCAGGCTGACATTTCCCAGCAGAGGAGAAGCACGAACCACTCCAAACTGCACATCCTGTTCAGGCTGTGATGGTTGCTGAGAGTAGCTCTGACTCTTTCAGCTTCACTCAAGCTGAAAACGACATGGTGTTTGAGGGAGCAACACGGATTCAAACAGTGACGGTGGATTTAAATTCAAACCACTTTTCGTTGCTAACTTCAGAACAGTTCTACTTCTTTAACCATCAGAGATGGGATACCTGGACGCTGTAGTGTGTGTCTTCGTCCAGGTCCCAGAGGACACACCAGCGGCTGGACGTGTTCACCTCTCGGATGGAGCGCTGCATCAGGCCGTCCTGCCTCTGCAGATACAAAAACAACAAAAACTTACTTTATTGTTACTTCACCTTC
The DNA here is from genome assembly GCA_903066825.1 of Alfaro cultratus. Taxonomy (NCBI): domain Eukaryota; kingdom Metazoa; phylum Chordata; class Actinopteri; order Cyprinodontiformes; family Poeciliidae; genus Alfaro; species Alfaro cultratus. The sequence continues at coordinate 7,154 of CAEFZX010005782.1, read as the reverse complement.
TAACATGCTAACAGTCCTGTTGCACATGATGCTCAGGGTCTCTAATGAGGCATGGACAGCTCAGCTAACTATCAGGAAGACAATTTCCTTACTTTTTCTGGTCGATTCAAGCATGGTGTTGGTAGTGTTACTCTATGCCAGTGGTTCAGATGCAGTTCATTATGTAATGACACAAAATACAAAGTGTTTGGAATCCAAAACTACGAATATAGTGAACAGATTGCAAGAAAGTCTGGCTGCTTAGAAGGAAAAACTGAAGAAACGAGGCAAATGAAACCTATTTCCAGCTCACTGAGCGTGAAGCGGAAGTGTTTGCTCATCAGAGATTTAACCCGACTGCTAGGTAAGCACACTGCTGAACTTCATAAACTCCTTCCTCTCCTCTGGATTAAAGGTTTCTTAATATCAGGCCAGCAGAAAGTTCAGCCTCCCGTCTAATAAATGTGTCTGCAGAGAACTAAAAGCTGAGGGAAAGTCAATAAATAAAACGGCTGACGGCGAGCTCCGGGCTCTCCAGATGTCTGAATCAGGCCGTCCCCTGCTCCTCTGGCAGCGTTGCAGGCGACACATCAGCGAAGGAGGTTTTTATCATCTCCGAGATGAGACGCTTCGTGACTCGTATCAGGACTTAAAAAGGTTCGCCAATCAGCGATTCTCCAACAGGGGCCGACTCTGGAGACGGAAAAGAATGGCTTTTGAAAAGAGCTGCAGCAAATCTAATCCGCAAAGTGCAGAGAGGCCATAACAGGCTCGATTTCAGGAAGATATGGACATGTGGCAGAATAGAATGCAGAGGTGAGTCTCCATAAATTGGGATATTATAAACGAGGTCTAGAGTTTTCAGTCAGCTCACGTAACAAAATCTCATAATTCAGCTTTACGTATAGCCACCTTTCTAAAATAATACCCCCAAAAAGAAATACATAAATAAATAAAAATTACCATATTTTAGGTAAATAAAATAAAACAAGCCGTAGGCCACGACTTTAGGAAGGATATATCAGTTTATGGGTTATCATAACAGACTTAATTATTTTTTTATTATTTTTCTAGGTGGTGGTCCGACTTCGGAACTTATCTAAATTATTAATTTAGATAAGATATTATTATTTAGGTAATAACTGCCTTAAGAAATAAACCAGACCTATTATTGCACAACAATGGTCGCCTCAGCAGAACTACAGGCAGGAATTTATTCAGAAAGGAGCCCACTCAAAATACTCAGTGCTTATTTGTGAAATATCTAGTCAATGATAAGCACATTTATTTGGATGAATCTGTACAAAAGCAAAATAAAAAATCTGAAATCCGATGTCTTTTTTTTTTTTTTTTAAATATTGTGGAAAAAAAATCCACATCAATCACTCGACGTCCCAACTAACGCTGTGTCCCTGAGGAGCTTTTAGCTTTCGAAGCTTTCAGGAAATGCTTTAACAAGACCTCCATCCTCTGAATACGGCAACCTCCCACCTGCGGCTGATAACTCATCTACCAGAGCCAAAGTGGTAAAAATAAACCTAAAGCAGACTTATTTATAGTGCGACTGGTAGAGAAGAAGTTGGATGTTCAGTAAATCTGAAGTTTAGCAAGACGAACAAGGCTGGGTCTTTACAATCCTGCAGGCCCGGCTTATTTGACGAACGACAGCGTTTTGAAGGTTCGCGGGATGTCAAAACGAGATTTGCTGGTGAGTCTCAGAAACACGGTTATGAAACTGGGTTAGTTCCTGTCGGAGCGCGGGGCTGTGTGAACCTCGGCAGCCGGGGCGCCGTGGGATTTCAAGCTGCTGCAGACGAGCGAAGCAGCAACTGTTCGTCAGAGATTATTCCCTCGTCCTGCTTCTCCTTCACACGCAGCGGAGAGGGAAGTAATCTCATGAAGCAGCCACTAATTAAACTAAGAAACAAACGGTTTTTAAAGGGACGGTTGTTTTTTTGTTATTTTTTACAGAATAAAGAGTGGTTGATGATTGGCATTTTATATAACTGCAGCGTTGCTCCTTTGTAGAGCCCCCTCCTGATCCTGATGACTAATGGCAGAAGAAAAGAGCTGCTGCATCTACCTGCTCCCATCGCCCTCCTCCATTAATATTTGAGTAAGGCTTTTACATAACAGCCTTCTGAGGTTGTGGCAAGAGACGGTTTACATCCTCGTTTAGTGTTTTCTTCCAAACACCACCTGGAAGCTTAAAAACAGCAGAACAAGAAGAAAAAGAAAAATCAACAAGAAGATCTGGCACCGCAGCCGCCGTAGATGTTCCTCCTGTAAGGACAAGTCGGAGCCAAAATCATTAGCGCTAATGGAGACGGCTCGAATTCAGAAGTCAGCTAATGTTCGATTCCCCGTTTGCCAAAAGACCGTAGGTGGTAGAAAGAAGAGGAAGAAAAAAAACGGATGAAAATGAGCCGAGCTGAGTTAGCGGGAGAGGCGAGACCCTGAGAACGGGGTGATGTAACGGGAGAATTGATCCGCAGAAAAACTGCACTGCAGCTCGATTCATTTAGACTAATTGCAGCTCTGATTGGCCGGAGAGCGCAGCAATATGAAACACTGTAGGGTGAAATACAGCCAACCTGCGTTAAAGCACAGCAGAGATCCCGTCATGGTGCGGGCCTGCTTTGTTATCTCCAGTTTCCAGTGGAAAAAACGTTTTAAGATGCAACAGGTAGGATTGTGTTTAAAGTTATCAATAGGTGGCGCAAACAAAGAAGAAGAAGACAGTAATTGGTAAGACGATGATGGAGCGGAATGGCTTTTTAACGAGTTATCGCCTGAACAAACTTATTCAAGTGTGACTTTAATTGCGTATCCTGTTTAATGGAAACACTGCAAATGCAAAATTGTGTTTTGTCAACTTGATGGGGCCTTAAATTGAAGCAGAGAAGCATTGTAAGCAGAGTGATCACTTTTACTTTTACTGTTGAAACAATAGAGGAATAAATAAATATCTGTTTTCTACGGAAGAGAATTAGGGCCACTGAAAAAACAAAAGAAGAAATATTTCCTCAGGATTCTACGACTGTCTACTACGGCCATTGTAGATATAAAAAAGGAGTACATTTTCAGGAAGAACTTAGAAATTGTGATTGATATCAACATTTCAAGAAAAAAAACCAAGTCACTTTCTGAGCTTGAAAAGTCAAACATTTTCTATTTTCTAGGGGGAAAAAAAGAAATTTCTGAGTATTAAAAGTTGAACATTTTCTCAGATTTTTTTTGGTGGAAATAAACTTTTTTTTTTATACCCCTATCTACAGTTACATTTAAGTTTTTCTCCATAACTGGATGCTTGTGCAGGTCTTAATCAAGAAACTGTTTTTTCATTATTTCTTACAGTAACCAGCTTGGCTCCACAGCCAGCGCTGACTTCAACAAACCTTTAGACGATTTAAATGTTTATGAGCGAACCCCCTCAAAGTGTTTCTGAGCAGATTGCTGGTTGCCTGCAGGGCTAATAAAATGACGAAGCGTTTTAAAGGTCCTACAGACAAAGTGGAGAATTACCCGCCCCTCGTGGGACAGAGAAGATCACAAAGAAATCTATAATTCATTTTTGGAGAAGCTGCATTAGCGCCTCCCCCCCACTCCAGGTGTGGCAGCGCTCCAGGTTTTCCCATCATGCGAAGTGAACGGATGAGGACACAGACGGCCGAACGTACCTGCTGAGAGATGGAGTAGCCGATGACCGTGTCACCCTGAGGGACGTTCCAGGTCACCATGGCTGAGTGCGCCCTCAGCTGGGTCACCGAGACGTTCACGGGCGCCGCTGGCACAGCTGTGAACACACACACACACACACACGAGCTGTCAGGACGACCAGGAACAGGGACGCTGAGGCAACTTTTTATTGATGGGATTCATTGATAGAACACTCATGGTAAAAAGTCCTAAAGATGATAGATGAGGCAAAAGATTGACTTTCAAAAGCAAGTAACAATAAAAAAAACAATGAGAAAGACAAAAGCAAAAGTTAAAATGAATGAATCAGTTATTATTTAAGAATGATTATTGATCTAGATTATTTTCAAACCGATGATATGCCTTACCTTATTTTCTAAGCAACAGTTGCTACTTAAAGTGTACAGTTTGCATTAAAATGACTTCAAAAGTGTTGTGAAACAATGTTTGTCTCATGTAACTAAAATAATTGTGATTATTTAGTTTTGACAAATTGAAGCCCCACTTGATTTTCAGGAATCAGTAGGTAAACATTTAGTCTCTGTTAGGTACTCTTCTGAAAATGCAACCCCCCTCCCAAAAAAAGCAACAAAAATAAAAGCAAATACAAGAAAGGGTGAAGCTATGAGAACGCTTCCTCACCAGTTTGGCTGAGAGCACAGCCATGAATAAAGAAGGGAAAAATGCACTCCAGCTGCAACTGCTTCTAAAAACCCTTAACGCTGAAATATCTGCAAAGTAACGACACAAATCATGATCTAAGTTCTCATGGCTGATTCCATATGCATTTTATGAAAACGCTCAATTATTTGATGCACCAATCACTTTGTTGCCAATTTCTGAACTCAGACCCGTCTTTGACCAATTTCTGCCAATTCAGTTTTTCTTAAGTGCTACATTGTATGAAAACATTAAAACCATATCAAAAACATATATATTATCTTTTATTAATTATTTATATAAAGGGCAGAGGCAACATCACACCTGATGAAGGACAGAAATCGCTGTAAAACATGTTTTTTTCTACTTTAAAAGAAGGAAATGGTAAAGGAAGTGACATCTTTGACTGTTTTTAGGCTCTTAAGGTAGAAATTAGCCTATCAGCTACAACATCTCATCACTTAGTTTTTGCTAAGTGATTTATTTAGCTTCTTAAGTTACAAATTGACAAAGTTAGCACAGCAACCAGTGATAACAGCAGTCTTACTCATCTTCTTGAGAGAGGAGATCCTTAGTTTTACTTTCAGATTTCCAGATGTTGCCAATTCCTACCTAAGCACGCTCTGAAACAGAAGTTTAAAGCGACTGTACACAGTTAAGCCTTACTGTTATCAGCCTTTGATTTTTCTTTTAGCATAATGGTGCAAAGAGAAATAAAATTGAAAAACAGAGCATCATAAATCATTCAGATGATTTCTCCACATCTAACGCATAAAACGCAACATTTAAGACAAAATTGGACAGAAACACAAAAATGAAAGCAAGTACAAAAACAAAAGTGGACACAAAAGGAAACCCTGACGTTATGACAAGAAAGGATGGCTCTTCTTCACTGCTATAAAAACTCATCACAGCATCAATCACTTGGTTTTTACAGTGGGTCAATACGTATCGATCCGTCCAGTTTATCCACTTCAGTTTCTTTTTGAGAGAGCGACGGGAACAGAATTGCATATTTCTCATCAGCTCCTCCAGCTGCAGAAGGCAATTAGTGTGCGCCTGATAGAAGTGTGTGTCCCTGTAATGTTTGTGTGTGAAGCAGAAGAAAGAGGCAGTCAAAGGGTCTGCACTGCAGCCAATTGGGGCATCAACAGCAAAAAGCCCAATTAGAGTCAGGAAATTTGCGTTGATGTTAATTAGTGGAGAATGCTGCTCTTGGATTTTCTTCCCATCCATTTACCTAAAAATTCATTCAACAATTCATCTGCTTATCCATCCATCACCTAGGGTTCCATGAAATTCCATTTTACCTATATTTATTAACCCGAAAGGGTAAGTAATTGTGGTATGAATGAAAATAAAACAAAAAAAAATCAATAGATAACTGGTCCGCATTATCACAAATGAAACAGACTGCTGTAAAAACAGAACATTGGTTTTACTAAAATGTTAGAAGAAAATCTCTTTCTTTTTAAAATTGCTTTAGAGTTAAACACCAAATGCTCATCACATGAAAAACAAAAAATGTAATTCCACGATTCCGTTACACATATTGTGACATTCATAAGACCCATTTCCTTCCTCAGTCCTTTTACATGACCATCCAATATGCCCAAATTGGATCATTACTGCTAAGTGCTTAAGGAAATGGAATGGTCGCCCCTTAATGCATCAGAATTATGGGTTTTGTTTCGTTTTTTTGCTCCGGGAACAGATGAGTATGACTCATTTCCAGCCTGGCTAAGACACAAGTTCTACCACCCACACAAACTCACCAAATAGACACACAGATCAGTTCAAGCTAATTCCAAAGCTCCAAAACCCAACATGTCAGGCTAAGAACTCTGCCATCGTCTGCTCTCTGCATAAACCAGCTCCAGACTCATTAAAACGACAGGCGCAAGGTTCTACAGAAGCAAGCCCTAACCTCCGGGGGCGTCTAGTTCCTTCAGATACTCCCAGAGCGCCGGCTGGCGGCTGATGGGAAAGGATTACGTTATTATTGTTGCGTCCCAGATGCGCAGGTCGACTGAATGAAAGCAGGTCGGGAAGGTGGGAGAAGAAAGCGGGCGGCCATTTTGAGGCCAACGTCTATTTTCTGATACAGTGGAGGTACAAATTGTGACATTTTCTCACTGTAAGACAATGTCTCTCTGGTTTATCATCTGGAAGATGAAACTTAACATCTTAGCAGCTTTTTTTTTTTTTTGAGCCCATCTGTAAACGTAATCTGGAGTGATTACATAACACGACGATGAATAAAGACGTCAGATGGGAACAAGTGGTGATGCAAAAGGAGGCAAACACACTTGCTGCGTCTACTGAAGTTTTCTTTTTTTAATTACACTCAATAGACGAACATTTGCTTAAATATTAATGAAGCGAACTTTAAAGCTGAGATTTATATTTATGACAAAATAATGTGGCGAGGTGGAAACTTGTTCCTTCACAATCTTTTCTTCAAATTTCTCTGATCTTATACAAAGGAAACACTTTTTCTTAGCTTCACAGCATATTATAATCTTATCTTCTCATCACAAACACACCTGGAGTGTAGTCTTGATTCTTTCAATCATGTCTGAAAAATCCTGTAGTCTCCCGTGGCAACCGTTACGCTGTGTAAAACGCCTCGGCTCCTTCAGACTAGCTGGAACCAATTAGCAAACACCATTTGGAGCTGCACATTTTAGGAGTTACTTCTCAGTAAAAACTTTAGCGGTTTAACAGAGGAGCCATCAGTGTTGTATAAAGTACTCAAAAAATTTACTTAAGTAAAAGTACAAATACACAGACAAAAATGTACTCTAGTAAAAGTA
>CAEFZX010005778.1:0-20848 GCA_903066825.1 Alfaro cultratus | reverse complement strand
TTGTTTTACACTTTTTTGTTTAGTACATATTTCCACATGTGTTAATTCATAGTTTTGATGCCTTCAGTGTGAATCTACAATGTCAATAGTCATGAAAATAAAGGAAACTCATTGAATGAGGAGGTGTGTCCAAACTTTTGGTCTGTACTGTACATTAACATTAAAACACTAACTCTTAGCTATTGCTGTAGCTTACCTTATCAAGCCATAGTATTACTTTATTGCTTAACATGTGTAAACCTTAAATAGATTGCTGTTTTAAGTCCTAAAAATGAGATGAGCTTTGGGAAGTAAAAAAAATTATCAGTGACCACCATTCACCCACCATATTTGGTTTCTACTGATGTCATCTACATAAATGCTAAATCTAAATGCAGACCAAGCAGTTTCCCTCTTAAAACATTAATGCAACAAAACTGACCTCTCTTTGAACTCAGCTGTGTGTATGTGTTCATGTGTCAATGTGTGTGTCCTCATCTGTATATGTGTGTCAAAGATTGTACAAAGTGCCCTCCATAGCCAAGTCGTGTCTCTTAAACCTCCCAAGCCAGCCAAAGGAAGACGTCTCACATCAATTATTGAACCACGGAAAAAAATGAAAGAAGGAGAGGAAGTAAAATAGACTGAGGGGAAGCTAAAAAAAAAAAAAAAGTTTAAAAAAAGTACAGTAAGAGAGAGAGAGAGAAAAAAAAACAGATGGATGGATGGATGGATGGATGGATGGATGGATGGATATGAACAGAAAACAATGCTTGATTCATCAGAAGTGTCTACTGTACTCACTTTGGGTGGAAAAACCTTCTATAAACACTAAAATCAAAATAAAAGTTGTTGGGTTTTTTTTTACTTTAACTAATCACTTACAGACTCTCAGGTTGTAAAACAAAGTCTGTTAAAGCCTCAAGGCACCCAGACCAGATGTGAACTTTTTCTAAGTCTGTGATTTTTTTCTTAAATTTTCACATTTCACAGACAAAACTGACCTTCCTAAACCCTCACATACACACACACACTCTGCATTTAACATGCACATTACAAAAACAGCTGCTTATAAACAAGTGTATGTCACAAATAGACAAATCACAACAGGTGATCACCCTTTTGTGTTCAGGCGCATTATTGCATACGCAACATTTAAATGAAATAATCCTATTACATGAAAATAATTCAAATGAACCATAAATTTAAGATGGCATGTTGACAACTCAATTTTCTTACTCATAATAAACAAACACTTTATAAATATGCTAAAACTCTTCTGCTACCATCTGTTGTAGCAGCATCAGAGCCAGGGAAGTAAAAAGGCCAAAGAACCCGGTAAAGAAATCTGGTTCTGTTTTGGTGACAACCCTGAAGATCCTCCTCAACACTTCACTGTGGTGACACAGTCTCATGAAGACTTCTTTAGACGACTTCAACGCAACAATCAGCAGCTACGACAATTCTTTAAAGAAATTAATATACTGTAGTATGACTTACAAAATGTTTATTGGCGCCACAATCCTCTTGGAAATTTTGAGTTAGTGTAGGAAAGAAACATTATAACATTTGCAAGCATGTTGGGTTGATTTTTTTGTTTTTTGTTAGCATAAAAATCATGCTTACCACTAGTTTAAAAAATGGCATTTGGCCTTCTAATTTGATACAAAAGCCAAATTGAAATGTTTATTGACAACAGACTAAATGGCCTCTTGTCTATTTTTACTAAACCACAACTACCACAGCTCCTCTGAATTAACTTCTAAAGTGCTGAAATTAAGTAAATATTAACACCTAAATATCAGACCAGGAATGAGAGAGATTGATCAAGACTTTAAGATATGAAGAATGGACAGTAACTGCTAAGCTTCAAGTAGGTAAACAATCTTAAGTCGCCTTTCTCCCTGTCTTTGTTTGCAACTCCATGTCCATTAAATTTGAAATCAACCCAAAGCAATTTTTGAAAAAGTTTATGAAGTGGCGCATTATGGCAAAAGCTATAATTATCCGCATGAGAATGTAAATTTGTTGGGCTTCACTTTGAAACTCAGCCAACAATTGTGGATGCCAGACAGGACATGCTGGATAAATAAGAGAAGAAAAATAAAGAACTGAAAACAGGAGAGTTCAGTGTCAATGTTGCAAACTTTATCAGAGAAAAGAAATAAGGACAATGTGGAAAATGATGTGAAATGCTTCTCAACATTTGAAAGGGTTGAAGATACTGATTTATACTTGACAATATTTGGATAAGTTATATTAACAATCCTTATGTTAATAGGTAGAACTTACTCTGATTTCAGAGACTACAGTGTCCTGTGTTAATAATGTTAATAAATCCAAATCCATGGGATAGCTTTGTGCCACCAACACAGAAAAAATGCACACAGATTAATCTGTATTCACTGTCATCACAACCTCTCTCTGAGTGCGCACAACTTCTGAAGCCCATATTGCATGGTGTTTATCAGTCATGCTGGACAGATGGATCTCGCTTAGTCATTTGCCCCATTTACAGTTTGCATGTGCAACTCTGTGTGTATTTTCATTTCAGTGTGCATGGGTATTTGTTCTCTTATGCTCCTTCACATTACAATAACACTGTTGCTGCTCTTTCTGCATGGGAATATTATATATATATTTTAGAAATAATAATAATAATAAAAAAACTTCAACAAAAATGCTTACACAAAAAATTAATTATCTTCAATTTGTAGCATAAAAAAGAAAATCTTAATTGTTGGTAAAGCATTGTCTGTGAAGGGCTCAGGCTACATCTGGTGTGGTGGGATCCCTGCTGGATCTATATACCTGCACTTCCATTGACCATATAATTGCACAATCTGACATTTCAAGAATAAATTTGCTAAATGGAAACACACCAATTTTGAAAAAAAAAAGCCTGTTTTTTGATTAAACGTTTTGCCGCTAAGTTGAGGTGGTTTGACTGTATCAAATTGGTTTATTTTGCAAAACTACATCAGAAACACTTTTTTTTCCGCGTCGCACTAGTCACAACAAGCGGATGTTCCCATTGGCGCAAATTACAAAAAAGACAACAGAAAGTAATTGGAGGGTCATGGCATCACTTGTTTATTAATGACTTATTGCGTGGACAATCTTATTCTTTTGTTTCTTATTTAATGTAAACACAGCGACTGTAAAATTGTGTTTTTTCAATAATAGCGAAACATTGACATTATATTTGTAATGGAAACACAGCTTATGATTCTTTGGATGTATTGGGCAAACTGTGGGCAACAAGGACTTGAGTTGGGCTCTGGTGGGAAACCATCCTTCTTGACCTCAATGGGTCCAGCTCACTAGGGTCCACTAGTTGGGGTTTTTGGTGGCATTTCTTCTCTTTGGTGTTGAGCGTTCCTGCTTAGGAGGGTTTGTGTGAGTGTTGCGGTTCTTGGTTAGGAGATAGTTGGTTCTCTTCATCTTTCCCTGTGCACTGTTGCCCAAAGGGGTGCTGCTCTTGTCACATTGTTCTGTCTACTTTAGCATCTTGTTCAGTCTACTTTGATGCCAGAGGCAATCTTAAATCTGGTGCCCATCTCTAGGGGTCATTGGACAAGTGGACAGGTCACCATCCATAAAAGGTCTTTATTTAGTTTTATTTTTAATTTCTTGTCATTATTATTGTAGATATTAAAAATAACATTATTTCTATTGTTATTTCAGGTGTGTTTGGTTTGTCATTGTGGTTGTTGTCTCCCTGGTTCTGCCCACTGTTGTTCTTCCACCTGTGTGTCTTTATAATTCTAGTAGCTTGTCCAATTCGCTGTCAGTCGAGGTATGACTTATCATAACATTAATTTAAGAAAAACAACTCTGGGGGGATGTCTTAAGTTGCCCCCTGTTGTAGATCAAATCTGTCTCTGACAGTACAAGGTACCCAGACCTGCCTTAGTTTGTCAAGCAAACAAAGGAGAAAGTTGTGCCTTTTATTTGTATAATTCATAGACATGTATGTGATCTGAAACTAAATGCTCACTCTGCATCATTTAACCAGCAAATCACATAGTCTCTTTCCCTCTGCTGTTTTTTTTTCTGTGGTGCTGCATTCCTCTCATGTACACAAAGCACCATCCTGGATATGTCACTGCCTCACTTGCTGCTCATACTTGGTTGCTTCTTACCATGGCACCCCAATCAAACATCTGTTGTAATTGCTTGAGGTTGTCCAGTCAATTTGGTCCACTTTGGTGGAGTGCAAGTGAAAATGAACCAAAGAAAAATGATATGTGAACTTTGTAGGCTTTCTCCCCCCAATTGAAGCAAATCCCCTGGAGTTTTTCTCCTGTTTTCTTTTCCTCTAATATATTAATAATAAGGCCATTAAGGAATCACCAGGCACACATCTGGTTTTGCAGCCTTTAGGTCGCTGTCACAGTGAGATATCAAACCAATATCACCCTATTCCACTCAAACTTCTACATGCTTTATCACTTTTTTCTGATTTATAATCAAATCTCTTAAAGGGTGGTATTGTGTAAAGTCATTTTTTTGTTTTTGTTTTATGGCATGTTATAATTTCATTTCCTCATCAAGAAAACATGCTGGAGAAATTGATTGGATTCTTTCATGCATGTTTGTGAAATTTTTGAATCTCCCATGGCAGCCATTCGGGGGTGCCTACACACTTGCCTATTTACCCAGAGCAACCCAACCTGCACCCCTGACATTTCTTCCAGACTAGCAGCAGCAGCAAACAGCTGGTGGAGCTGAACATCTGCTGAGTTTGTCATGATAAACCTGGCAGATATACTAGAGATGGATATGAGCCACTTCACTATAATCTTATGTATTTACATTCTAATGTTCATTCATATACTGTCCCATTTGTAAAACTAAACTGAACTAAAAGCTAAGGATATCATCTACTACACAGGTACTAGATTGCAATGTAATTGTAATCGCAATTGTCTCCTTAAAATGATAGAGGATGAAATTTTGAATGAGACCAAAACATTTTTATACCATTCATACTTTGATCAGGATTTTATTCATTGACAGAGTTGGAACCGTAACGTCAACAACAAACACAGACAACTGTTTTATGGCTCTGTTATTGTGTTTGGCTTGTTATGCAAGCTAGAGGAGGGATTTATTGTACTAGTTTGTTTCTTCCTTTGCTTTGGTCGTCTGTCCTACTGCTCCATGGGGGTTATGTCTCCCTGTGGCTTGTGACCTAGCACCTTCAGGATAAGTCCTCCCGTGGCGTTCACAAGCTTACTGGTCTCTGATGTTCCCAGTATGAATAAAATGCAATGTTGCCTTTGGATTTTCTACCACACTTTCAGGAGGTACTTTGTCGCTTTCTCTTGGCAAAGACATTTGGCTGAAGGGATCTAGATTTCTAATCTCAGATCAATGGTACACAGCTTCTGCGGCATTGCAAATTGGACTTGATTTCCTTTCTCGAGTAAGGGGGAGGATGGTTTATACCCTCCAGACACTTCTCCATTTCTGGATGTCTTTGTTGATTTGTTTCATAAACAATGTAACAAACTATATAACATAAGCAGGTTGTGTGGTTAATGTTTAGGTTTTGACCTACCAGTACACCCCAGGTCCTATTAAAAACTCACCAGTATTCCAAAAAATACAAGCTCATTTTAGTAAGCTTTGATTCAAAACAGGAGAGCGTTCAGGGAGCATATATCATAAGCTTCCCCTTGCTTTAACACTTTCTTCTGTTCTATTAATATGTCTGCATTTAAAACGTCCCAGCATTGCTGTGGTGCATCCAGACAGATTTACACAGACACATAGACAGAGGCCAGTGATACATGATCTGCCTATAATGTTCTTAATGTGAGTTTTGGAGACGCTGATGGAAAATGGCAGAAACACACACTCTCACTCTCACTTTTTCTCTCTCTCTCTCTCACACACACGCACACGCCCATACTCTCTCACTCTCTGTCTGTCTGTCTTTCTGTCTCACTCTCTTTCTCTCTCTCACCCACCCACACACACACACACAGAGATAACCCTTAAACCCCTTTAAGCAACATGTGTGTGTAGGTGTGTGTGCACGTGAGAGAGAGAGAGAGAGAGAGAGAGAGGGAGCTCTTGACGTTGATGGTTTACAAATGCAGACAAATGATGGGCGAATGACAATTCCCGTAATCGTTCGCCCTCATCCCACCCTCCCCACCCTCTGGCAATACATCAGTGTGAGTGTGTGTGCATGTGCCTGCTATCCATCAAGGCAGAGTGGAAAGAGGGGGAGTCCCGAGTGTCACATCTGTCTGGGAGGGAGGGGGGTTAGCCAGCAGCAAAAAAGAAAGAAAGATGTAGAGATTTAGCTTGCTCATTTTAGTCCGCATTTCTGCCCTCCCTCAGAAGACGTCAGCTTTTTGTGGTTTCTAGGTTTTTGTCGGGATACTAGTATGCGCTCCTTTTCTATTTATGAACACCATAAAAACTAAGGAACATTGTCAAAATAGGGAGGACAGAGTATTTGTCATTTAAAATATCATTTATTTCTTTTTCTTGTACTATATTTATTTTGTCTTTCCTAATTTTTCATGTTTTATCATTTGTTTCTTCTGATCCTCCTGATATCTACAGTATGTCATTAATCTCAGGGTGAAACAGTATTTGATGTTTACAATTTACCTGTCAGAACTAGATATTAGTTAGGTGTTCAAAAGCAGTAACAGTTGAGCAGAAAGAAATAATGCAAAAATATTAATAACAAATAATAAAGTATTTTAACTTACATAAAAATTTACATGCTTGTTTGCCACTACAAACGTAATAATTTGCCTTCAGATCTGTCCTTGTCAATTTTTTCTCTCAAGAGTCGGGCAACTTTTCTTTTCCAAACTTACTAATTATAATTTAGCTTACTGTAATTTTCTGAATCTTTATTAGGGTGTGAAGGACATACATTTATTGGAAAAAAAAAAGATGCTGTCAGCGTTTTGTGCAAAACTACATCTAGTTCCAACAGTAATGATCTCTTTATTATCCCTGCTTTACATTACTCACACACTATTGTGGTCCTATTTTCAGGCTCTAAAATAATTGAATAATGATTTATGTAGTTTTCCTCCCTCTACTTATTGTCTTAATTTTGCAATTTTACCATCAGACAATAATGTTTATTAATATTCTCCACTAATAATAATAGTTTTCATTCTCCTCTTCAATTATCATCTGAAAAGGATGAAAGTTTTGAACATTCAGGAACAATCAGTTAGTTTAAATCTGTTGGTACCAAAAGAAACTTAAGTGAGTCAGCTCGGGTATTTTTCTAAGAGGAAACAAAAGTCGTGATATTTTTTTTAACTGCCGTTAAAATGTAAATAAGATGCACCAATATTACAATTTAAATTAATAATATTTTCTTTCTCACAAACTTATTTGCTTGTCTTTCACTTTCATAAGTTATGCTTTAAAGATCACCTATTTAAAAGTTAATCAAAATGAAATATTCAAGTTTCAGTCCAAAATAAAAAAAAATGTAATGCAAAATTGTCATTTCCATTTCCTAATTTTTAAAACACACACACACACACACACAAACACACACACACACACACACACACACACACACATATTTTCACAGACCCAAAGGACGCAATAGCAATCAAATTCCTCCCCCGTTGTCCCTGACCCCTCCCCTGTCTCTCGCTGTGCCATCCCCCCACCTTCCCCTTTTACCCATTTCTCCTCCTCTTATCTTTGTCCATCTAATTTTATGAGTGTCTGGGGAGTTTGTGTTTGTGTGTGAGTTGTTGTGTGTATCATGGGATGCCCTGTGTATGTCTTTGAGAGAGTGCAGTGTGTCTGTGTGTGACTATAGTGGAAAATGGCTGCCTGTCACATTAGTGGTTGGATGGGCTAAAAAATCACTTGTGTAATCACATTTGGACGCCAGGCCCGGTCATGTTAACCGCTTTATTCAGAGGTATGGATGGATTTTTGGATGGCTGTAGAAATGGAATGATGGAAGGAGGAGAAGAGGCAAGGACTAGCTTGTGTCGCTTGTTAGTCGTATGTTTCAAGACTTTGTTTTAGCTGTTCTGAAATCTCTAAATTTGATTTCAAATTGGACTGATTTCTCTTGCTGAGTAAATTAAACTGCATAAAATTTGAAAATGTCAGTAGTTGTATAGTTTCCTTTTTGAGTTTTTACCAAACGGTTTCCCAAACCAGATATTTGACACAGACACCCAACTGAAACAAAAAAAAAATGCTTTATCAAACTTGTATATGATTAGATATTTTTCTTATTATGCTGAGTGTTGAAAATAGTTTCCAAATAAACAGAGTAAGAGGAAGCAAACTATAAATGTCTGTGGCAACATTTGTTTTCCAGGTGTCCTGGAGGAAAATGCAAAATCGCAAGCAATTTTGCAACTTTCCAAAATTATACAAATAAAAACATTCATGACGAAAAACCGAAGCCTGACCAACTGAACAGATGAATGTCGACAAAATCATTCATGCAGTGTAAAGCCAATAAAAATGGCCAATTTGCTACAGGGCTGCAAACATATGGACAAACACATTCAAATCAATGGACAATATTGAGGTTTAGTTGATTTGAAATGCAGTTGAGGGAACCAACACAGACTTTTTGTATGAAAAATCATATAAAATCAGGACATTTCTGACTTGGCAAAAGTCTGGATCTTCACAATCATAGCTTCATGGCCTGGAAAGATTCAAGTTTTTAAGTTCCCCCAATCCCTGAGTTAGGTATTAAGAGAAAACTTTAGGTGTTTTTAGTTTTGGCTTAAATGGGTCTGGAGCCATTGACTTACTGAACTCACTGCAATTGCAGAACATTGCCAATTCAATGCAGACAAATGGATCAGAACATATTTAGATGTATGTACCCTCAGAGTATTTGAAGTGCAAGTTTGCGAAAGTGCCTTCAGTCATTCTCTAACCCATGTTCACCTTTTAAAATTTATTCTGAGGCCAAAACAGTCCCAATGAAGTTGGAGGAGAAAACTCTGATTATCTTTTTCTTTGTCCTTTGCATTATATTTTATTATATTATTTTCCAGTAGTAAACACTTCAGCAGTACAATTCCCCTCAAGGATTAAAAACATTATATATATAAAGTTCATAAATATAAAAAAAAATATGTCTGTTTACAATGATGAGGTTCATGACTGATGAGGCACTGACTCTCCTTCAGCTGGATGTCCATATCCAAAATACAAATTTTGACTTTTACAGTAACTAAAAATTTGAACTATGCTGTAATAAATTCCATTCAATTCAGCAATATGATAGTAAGATAATATAAGAATACTGTATGTATTATAAGGTCACATTTGATTTGTTTCTCACTCTTTTTTGAAATGCATTGAAAATAATGTGTGATCTTTATTTTTAAATTAAGTCAATACAGCTATGCTTTTCCACAAATATCTCTGTCACTATGTAGAAAACTTCATTTTTATTTCATTTTTAAAAATCTAGCAGCCAAACAGGAAAGTGTCATTGACTTGTTCTGTTCCAACTGTATTTTTGCATCAAATCTTTTGCCTGTTGTGCCTGTTGGGTTCATTACAACACCTTTTGTCTCGTCCTGCACATTTCTACCGCACATTTCTGACTGATCAGAAAAAGAAAAAAAAATGTCACTAACATTAGGCTGGCTGTGGAACATCAGCATATACACAACATGTGCAATTAAACAAGAATATGAAGAAAGACAGCATTGGGTGCGGCAACTGAATGCTTCATTCACTTTGTGTGACACAGCGCCACCAGAGGGGAGGCAAGGCACTGCACTACCTCGCCCTGTCTTCTTTCAATAGACAATGCATAAATTCAGTGATTTTGACCATAAAAATGCAAATGTTCATATTACTAGTAAAAAGCACATGACTGTGTTCAACATAATACTTCTTTTACAATTTAGCCCCAAATCATATTACAGTATTACAACAGTAAGCTGATCAGAAATTACAGAAAAGCAAATAAATACACTAGTAATAAAAAACTGAATATATACATTTAGCTCAAAAGTGAAATTTCTGTTTTAATTGTGAAAATCAATTACTCGGCTATGGCAATTCTGAAGCTTTCAACTTTTAAAATATAGCGCCTAACATGACCAAACAGTTTGACACATAGCAACCCTCTTCCTTAAAAATAAGATTCAGACACACTGGAGCCTACACACTTCAGTTCACATGCCTTGCAGAGATTGAAAGTTATCTAAACCCACATGTATTTCATGTCTGTGAATTTGAGTGTAGAAACCAGATGAAATACCTGCAAACAAACTTCACTTCCAACAAAAGCCAGCAAGACTCCCTATCTACTAGAAGAATCAACATGCTGCATATCCTCTTTTCACTACATGGGCTAGAAAGGTGTTGTGTAGTTCAACAAGCTTTCACTGTAGCAGTGCTTTGAGCAGCAAAAGAAACATATTTTTAGCTATGGCTGGGTGTTTCAATGCAGCAAACGGTCAGGAGTCACAATCATAAGTAAAGTTTCTAAAGCCAGTCAAAATCTGAAGGTAACCTGCCTACAAAATGTCAAACTTCTTAGGTACACCTAAAAGGTTTTATAGCTATTTTCATGGATGGTTGTACAGGTAAGCTGGTAGAGAATGTTGTTCTACAGATATAGCAGGTATGACAATGCAAAATGCAAATGGAGATGTCTGATTAGTGTAAATTTCTTTTGGGTTCAACAGTGTAGATTAGCTCTCTTAATGGATCAGTCTAGGTTCAGATATTAAAATTACATGACCATACATAACCAATACATGATATTTCTGCACCTTGTGCAACCCTCCTTGGGCGAGGTCTCAAACCTGCCAGTGGCTTGTGTATTCAAAATTTAACATAGGCATCTTTGACATAATATATCTACAAAATACATGAATATTAAATTATGAACATCGCAAGTGTACTTACATAAAGCAGAATAATCTAGATATTAGCAGTCTCAGGCTCAGTATCTATTATTAGATTTTTGTTTACATGTGAAAATCAAATTTATTGAACACATTTCATGTCTTTCTGATGCTTCACTGATACATTTCACTAACTTTAATTAAACATTATACATTTACCTTGAGAATCAAAAATTATTTTCAAGGTTTTTGCCCAACAGGAGTGATATGTACTCACTCAAATGTCACACCGTCATGATCAGCCTTGGAATAAACTATTGATTTAAAAGTGTAGCTTGCTCTGTAACTCCTCCAACTAGCAAATCCTTATTCACCCTTCAGAGTCTGTCAGGACTGAATATGTAAGCAGACAAGTAAGCACAATCACTGGGGACACTGCTGCTTCCCTGTCTCTGTCACTCTGTCACACTAAAACTCCCACATGACTCTGTCTCACTCTCTGGCACACGCAGACATGCTGACAGTCTTTTACAGGTCAGGTCAGGGACACTTTTTGCTTGTCTACTCTATTCAGTCTTGGCTAGCTGCTGTCTCGTTTTTTTTTTTAATCATTAATTCTTTTATGTCATAGTTTATTAATTTTCACCCACATGCAGTTAAAACGCAAAATAAATCTAAACTGTACAAAAAGACATAAGGTCTGACATTAGACTATACTATTTCAAATTAGATCAGTTAGAATTATCAAAACAGTTTTCCTTTTGCTAAATAGACACGTTTACATACACAAAGATTTCTGCACCTTTTAACACATGATATTGCCATGTTTTTGCAAGGATCTGATGGGGTAATTCACAAACTTTGAGTTCAGTTAACCTGTGGAAAGATTTTAAGGGAACCAAGGAGGTTCCAGAGATGAATGTGCTATGGAATGACTAACTAAAATACCTTGTCTAAGCTGATAAGACATTATTATCCATAGTCTTGTGCTGCACTTAAAAAGAAAGAAGCCATTAGTCTGAAAAAAACAACAACAAAGGTACATGTTTCAGTTTTCCTTTGTTTCTCTGTGTTAATTGTTGTTAGGAAGGCTATATTAGTTAATCCCTTTGTGTTTAGTTTCTTAGTTATCCTTGTGTTTTGTTCCTTGCACATTTAAATTAATTTCTCTTAGATTATTGTCAGGCTCCTTTTCTTTTTGGCTTGTAGATCCTTAAGTCTTAAGCTCTCTCTGTCTCCTCCCTTCTGTTCCCCTGCTTTCTCCCTGCCACATCTGTACCACATTTTCTTTGATTGTTATTTTCCACCTCTGCCTCAATATTAAAATTCCTGGTTTTCCTCTGAGAGGGCAGAAATAAAAGGGTGTGCATGAGGTAGGTGATTAAAAAACTGATTGAATTACACCAGTGCGGTCTGAAGTAATAGACCAACATTCCAGACCTTTGTGAGGATGGACGCCCAAACATACAATTCAAAATCAATGCTACAAAATATTAAAGAAAAATCTGCAGACATGTGAATTAAAATTAAGAAAAAAAATCTACCTTCTCCCATATTTTTCTGGCATTTAGCAAATACAAACCATTTTGGTAATTGCAAATCGAAAAATGCTTTGTCTATTACCAGACGTAGGGCAAAAAAAAAAAGTCTTTTTTTTTTTTTTTTTTTTTTTACAGTTTATGTAAATATCTAACTTCAATGACAAATTTCTTGATAACATACTTCCTTTTTTGAATATTAGGTTCACAAAAATAAACCATAATCCAACATAAAGTTGACCTAATTTCAGACGTACTGTCTGAAAGGCTGAAACAATCAACACTGTCTTGTACTCATTCAACAAAAAACAAATGTGCTAAAGTACCATAAAGTGCTGCTTTATTTACTTCCCTTTGAGCATATTGATGTATTCTTGGAGCTTATGATGAGAAATTCTTCAGCCCCAGAGTTGCTAGTTGATAACTGATATTTACACAGACTCTAATGCTATTTTAACCTTTTTGCTCCTGTTCTCAGCCAAGGGCTAATAACAGTCCAAGAGTCTTGCCTTCACTTACACTATGGTTTCAAATCATCTGAAAGGATTTGTCATTGATCCTAGCCCAGGGCCAAACAAAGTCTTCTCTGAGTATGATATATACTGCTGAAAGTCTCCTTTCAGGGTTACATTTCTGAAAGCCAAACATTAAAGATTTGTCCAAGTAGCTGCAGCTTGGAAAAACATCTAAAATATTTCCAAAAAAAGCTCTTGGTCTCCTTTTACCCTATGGTTTAAGAAAAAGAAACAAAAAGGCAGTTGCCATTATGGGATTTCAGTCAAGCACAGTGGCAGGCTGCCTTGTTGCTAGGAGAGTTTTGATTAATGCTGCAATCTGTAATTTGTGCTTGATTTTTGCTTGTGTGCACCCTCTCACAGCTGTGCTGAAATGAAAAGAATGCATGCTACTTAGCACTTTGTTTTTGCCAAAAGTCAGCCTTCTTCGATCATCAGAAATGCAGATGCTAACATACATCATTCATTAGCATAGATAAAATATGTCTCCAAACTTAAAGTTTGGAGACAATATGAACATTATAGCACCAACACAAAAAGACCAGCAGGTCATAAATTTACAAATTATGCTTGTACAATGTTTCATTCACAAACCTTCATTTCTTTCAATCGTCTTACTTTTTAACAAAACAATCATGGCTAGTTTTCAGAACGGTTTAGGTTTTTTGAGCCTGTTTGTCTAGGATTCGAATGTTTCAGAGTTGTAAAACAATTAATCTTGTTTTGTGGTGGTTTATTAACCCACCTGTGTAGTATTTCATTATTATATACTGTATAAACTCAGTGTTATATCTAAACTGTGACTTTATGCTACTAATAATACCTCAAAACTGAGTTGATTGTAAACACAGAAGGGAAAAGAAGCCTCAAAATAGAAAAAGGGACAAATTCACAGTCAAACAATCAGATAACTGTCAGCATAGTCTCTTGACACAGAGCTAATTTCAGTCATTGTCCATCTCAGAGCATCACAACAAATATTTGATTCTACAAACCAAGATTTGAACCTTTGTCTGCAATGTTTCTGTATTTGTGTTTTCTCTATTATCCATCATACCTCTTGTGTTTATTGATATTCAGATAACTTCTACCACATTCTCGCTGGGTATAAAGCAGGTTCTCTCTGGGTGATTCAATATTAACTCTGGAAAGCAAGAGAACTGTCAATGATGCTGTGCCGTGAGGGAAAAAAATCCCACATAAGTTCCCACTGAAGGCAAGGAGAGATGGAAACAGTCAGAGTTTAGCAGATCCTGGTAATATTTACCATTCCACCAAAGACAGCAATCAGAAAACTGAACACTGATTTGATCTTTGAGTCCAAAACGCAGCACATGGCACGCATTGTTTGTTGAATGTCAAGGCTTTACTGAAACATCTACTCTAAGGATCATGAGAGACATTTGCATCGACAAACCCTGTGCCAGCCCATCAAAGAGATAAAAGTGTTGTCAAAGTGGCACTTTTAAAGACAGACCAATATGTGGTTTCTTGCGTAAGAAGGCTAGACAAATGTAGAGGAGTGTTTCTGGGAAAGGAGGTGTTATCAGCATACTTAGTGACATATTGATTGAAGTAAGAGCTCACTTGACAACCTCAGTGACATTACTGTCTGGTCTCCTGAATCATTTCATCTGCACTTTTTGAATTAATTTATCAGCATAGTCTTGCATACTGTTTGTCAACAAATGATTGATAGTCACTGATGGCTCACTGATCTCTCATCACATATGGACAGGAATAGATAAAACCAAAAACCCAGCACATATCACTTTTTTTTCTCAGTCTCTCTGTAGCTGAAGTCTTTAAATTGTCAATTAAAGAGTTGGGGCATGTTAACCACCACTAAGCACTGTAGCCTTGTAAACTGCAGCCACAAACCAGCAAATATGCCCATAAACTCTCAAGTAAAAGGTCTAATAAAGCCAGAAAAACAAAACATAATCTGCTTTGTTTTAACTAAGGCTTGCTGAGGGTTAAAGGAAGTTTCTACTGGTCATTACTGCACTTTTTAGCATCCATCATAAAGTATGCCGACATGATATTGGTTTAAATGTGAACATTAATTGCATTTTGTCAAACTGAGGTACTATTCTAACTGAGAATGGACAGGAAAGTTAAAACCTGTTTTTTTTTAGGCATTCGGAGAATCTAAGAATATTGGCAAATATAATTGGTGGCCTTGAAGCGAGGAATCTGTTTGAGGAGAAAGATTGGAGAAGTATTATGTGGCTCATAAAAATATGGGTGCAGGAACATTTTCTGGTGTACATCATCACTCCTCTCTTCATTTAAACTGAGCAGAACCAGTAATTTGTTTAGTAACACATAGTAACACATGGGTATAAAAGACATCAAGTTTCATTCTGAAATTATACTAAGCTTTGCCGTGACTGATAACTTACTTCTGACATTTTGTCCATGTCAAATATCAAAATATTTTAAAGCTACTCTGTGTGCTAATGCTGTGACATTAATATGTTGTCATAGTTTCAGTCGATTTTGAATACAACACCATCATCAAGACATTTTATAGTAACTGTGGGTCTCCCAGACCTTCCTTGTCCCAGACACCTCCTCTGTTTCCAAACCAGCAGTACGACATACTGTTTCCAGGGCATCATTACCAACAGCTCATAATCACAGTTGAGGGTTCAGACAAAGATCCTTTCCAATAAACTTTCATCTCAGGCACTTCCACCATAACAGACTGGTACAGAATGTGCACTGTTGGAGAGACTGCCTAAATCTGCCCATTGATCTTCTGCTCCATTTTACCCTTTATTTGTAAAACCTTGAGAAACTTTAGCTTCTCTGTATAAAACAAATGCTTTCCTAAATTCTGACCATTTGTGCACATCCCCATTTTTGTAAATCACAAGGCCTGAGAGATGGCCAAGCAGGACGTTCAATATGAAGTTTCTTATTACAAATTTGCACTGTTAATCAGAACCATAGCAAATATAACGATTTACAGTGGTGTTTGCTTAACATGGCAGCTTGATGAAGTCAGTCTTTTCTCGACAAGAAGACCTTTCAGTTTAGATAGTGTCGTACATAAAATGAGAAGCTATGGGGCTGTTGAGATCAAGCTGTTTGAAAATTGAGAAGCTGACAAACCTTTAACATCTGTAAAATTGAAGACACGCTGTCGGAGTAAGGCTGCATGCCATGAAATCCTAACAGATGCATGAGGATCAGACTGTGCCAGCTCAATAAACACAGATGATAAAATCATTTTAAATTCTAACTGCTCGTCGTTTATTGTCAATATTTTTCGATGAGAGAGCTGATGATGAAACTCTGCTGCTCTGATGAAATCAGAAATCCAACCGAGCGAAGTTTGTTTGACTCCAATGCTAAATCACTAAATCATTATAACCCCAGGTTACACCAGTCACTGAGTACAAACCCTTGCCCTTCTCGAATTAAAGACAAAAGAGAACAGAGAAAAAAGCTGGGAAGTTAAAGTTACCATTTATTAATCTCAATAGTTTAGGGCAAAACCTATTTTCAATGGCTCATTTGCTACAAATTAATAGTTTGTTACTCTAACTGTGGTTGCAATCTTTATATGCATTAAAAGATAAAATTCCAGAATGAGTATTGCTCTTATTGTTTTTGAATATGAAACAACATGTATATGGATAAAATAAAGATACACTGCTTCAAAACTGATATTGTGCAGAAGCAAATCTGTTAAGCATTAATACCTTTAAAATATATGATAGAAATCTAATAAGGCCCTGCTCCTAATGTGCTGTGCAGGTGGCAAACACACAAACATCACAAATCAAAATAACTGGCTTTTCTTTTAAAAAGATTCATTTGAAAAAACACGTGTTAACGCGGCATGCTAACCAGCAGTTAATCATTTTCAAAAGCAATCTCACCCGATGAAACAGAAAAGAAAAAATTCTGACAATTGTCTGGGTTTTTGAATTTGGTGGTAGCTTCAATTAAAAACAACTGGAACTGTTGGGGTGAAGCTGCTCCTCTGCAGGGCAGAAAATTGTGAATGAAAAAAAATAAATAAATAAAATAAAAGCATACATTGTGATAGAAACTCTCTTTAATGGAATCTATCCATAATGTATTCAATATGTCACAACATTCAATCCCAGTTGCTTTAAAAATGAAAGAATAATTGTGGGAAGTTGTCAAAGAATCTGACGTGAGAAGAAAAGTGCTAGTAAGGCTGTGAGTTGAGTCTGAAGAAATTTATTTTATTAATTTGAGAGTGTACTACTGTAAGCAATGTACTCTGATTTTACACCTCAAGAAACATTTCTGATCTGAAGTAAAAATTCAGCATCTCCCCTTTCAAAGCACATGAGAGGAAGCTTAATCGTAATCATTTTAAATCTGAACGGTCTGAAGAAGTGTGCATTTAACCAACCAACTGAATCAGAGGTAACCAATCAAAACTGTAACAGAGGAAAGTATCAGGAGAAATGGAAACTCGTTGAAAACCCTCAGCTTGGAGAAGATGCTCAAAGTTAAGTGGTTTGGTACTCACCAGCCGTAAGACAGATGGAACAGTCAATGCTTAAAAAAAATGTAAGCTCGCTTGATTCACTAAGAAGAAGTGGCAAACCGTTCGCTAATTGAAGAGAAAGGCTGTTGTGTTTTTAGCACTTGCTTTTTGGGAAGGATGGTGTTTGCTCCAGTATTGGTTTTGATGGTTTTTAGAAGTGGATTATTGTGTTGGATGACAAAAGGGACCATGGGAAGTGTGTTTGGGTGGGTCAGGTCAGGATGGAAAGAAGCATGTAGATTACATGGATGCAGCTCACATAATTTGAGCCATTCACCTCTAGTGCTCTTGTGTTATTACTTTCAGCATGTCAACAGTCATCCTTTTTCATAGAAGGAAGCTCATTGCCCCCTATCAGATTAGCTTCCTAAGGTCAGCTGGGTAGGTGAAAAGCTCAGCTCTTTTTGGGTCATATTTTGACATAATAGAGTATAATGATCTGGTAGGAAAAAGGTTCCCCTAAAGTTTTGCTCTCTTCAGAATGAACTGAAGGAATGCTACTATGCAAGTTGTATGAGTAATGTAGTACTTTGTGTTTAGCTTAGACTTTTAAGGCTTTGAACATCCACCAAGGAGGAATAAATGTTCACACAGGTGTCAAAGGAATGTCTCCCATATTCTTCACTATTTTGTTTAACATAGTGGAATACATTGGAATGACAGTAAACATAAAAAACAAAACAAAAAAAGATGCTAAGGATGTAAAGGAAGATTAGCCAAAGACATAACACAGATACATTTACAGTATGGAAACAGTGCAAAACAACTTCAACACAATTACAATTATTTGCATCATCTTTTTATATTAAGATGAGGTAACAGCATAGATAAGAGCAGCACAACTATTTAATTTATACAGTCTGCTTAGAAAAATCCTGGAAGAGCAAGACCACCTTTGTTGAAGTGCTTTATATTTATTTAAAATAATTAAACAAGTTCTGATATACAGCAGAATTATAAATGACCTTTGTGAATCTTTATACTGAGCGTAAGCATATCAAATAGAAATAACATGAACTCCAAATCTTGTATATCTTGCTGATGAAGCTTAAACGTTCCTTCACCTATAGCAAATGCCTTAGTTATTTGATGTGGCATTGTTTTGAAATTGGCACTGAAATTTTGGCAGCTATCCCTTGGAAGATAACATTTTGATATCGTGACAACACAAGCTGAGTCAGTGCCTGCACCCAGCTCAGTACCTGAGGCACCCACTGAACCTTAATCCCTGTCATTTCCACTGGTCTTCCTCACATGTAAGGTTTGACTTGTTAAAATGCTGTTTTAGCATAAGCCAAACACGTCTGCTTGTCTATTCATTCCCAAATTGCAATGTAACACTACCACTTTTCTCTGACAGTGAGGCATTTTGTATTGCAAATAAGTTTTGAATGCTGTAAAACCTTTTGCCAAACCCGTAGAGACAAAGAACTTTGTATTTTTTTCCTAAGGCTGCTGGAGCTCTTTTGATCTTGGAATATTAACAGCAGCAGCAACAAAAACAACAGACACTGCATGTTTAAAGTAAGAGGGCTTTCACTCATTTCCTAGGAAACGTCTTGGGCTGTTTATGTATAAAAAGCTTTTTCTAGTTTTAAGACAGTTAGTTGATTTATTCCAAGTGACAGACCTGCATATTTGATTTAGTAAACTACATCTGCTATTAGGAAAGGTCTAAAAATTTAAAGAGTGATATTAGTAAAAAGATATCGTTTTTTTTATTATATTATTTTTCTTACACTCTCAAGTTGACATAATTAATTGAAAAGTTATTACTTGAACTAAAAATAGATTATGCTCCCAAAAGCATATATGTATTTTCCCTTAAATAATTGAATTTAGTTGTTGCAACCTCTTCAAGGCCCACAGGTGTCGGATATACTTCAGCCATGTAGATCTCTCCTACAAACTTTAGTGGTGTCTCTCTCAGAGGAAACAGGAGCAACAGAAACTTTTTCATCAGAAAATCACAGAGTGGAGGACAGCATATGCTAACGTACAGAGTTTCTACTTCGAGGCCTTAAGATTAGCTGAAGAGTATCGAGTCATGGATTGGGATGACCAATCAGCTGCATCCAAGCCTTACACCACGAAGGGTTTGAATGCATCAGATGCAATGGTACAGAGCACACACCCAGTCAGTCAGCAAACTTTTAAATGTGTTTTACAGATTAATAAATCTTTTTTTTCCCCCTCTCTGGAAATCAAATGGATAGATCTGGATTTGGCATCTGTGAGGAAGACAGTACTTTTCTGACCATATTTCACCAAATGTAAAGTTTGGTGGAAGAGGATTTATGGTGTTTGGTTGTTTTTAGGAGTTGGGTTTGAAACCTTTGCTCCAATGAAATGATATTGTAAAGCTAAAGCATGCTACAGACATTTTCTTTGACATCTTCCTTTTCCAATATGGCTACACAGCAGAGCACAAAACGAGGTTCATAAGTATGAGCAAGTTTGCTGTGGACAAACTCAACTACACAGATCCTTTACATCAACCTGATACAGTACCTTATGCAACAAAAATATAGTTCTCAGTATATTTCATGTGTATTTATATATTGTCAAATTTACACAGTAATATAATTTATTGAATTATATATATATATATATATAAGTTTTCATATATTAAGAAAATGTTTTCATATATAGTTTTATGTTATTAGATATTTTAAATGTATGCAAATTTTTATATTATTTTTTTGTAAAAGACATTGTAAATATATGTGAAAATATATGTGAAATTATGTAGCAAAATATACCTAAAATTTCAAAATAATATATCGTCACCTTTTTAAAATAGTCATTTTTTGCCAAATATCATCACCTCTTTCTTTCCAAAAAGAAAGAAAGAGATTCTTCATATGAGGTGTAGCAGTAATTCCTGGCATGCATCATCTCAGTGATTCACAAATATGCAAAAATATTGTGCAATTGTATGTCTGAAGCTCACCTACCCTGTGGACTTTGTTATGGACGTAAAAAAGCCTTTTAGCATTGAGTGTTTCGTTTTTCTGCTAGGATCTAGAGTACAGTGTAGATACACACAGGGTTCTTTGTTGAAATATTAATTATCACACAATGTTGTAGCTTTGAGGGGCAACACCAATCAGAACTGCATTTAAAGGGATTGAAATGTGGATGAGAGGTTCATTTCTAATATAACAATATTTCATATTTATATGGGTTGAGGTTAGTAGTGATGGGTAAATGAGGCGTCATGTATCGTTTTGACCCATAGCAAAACTGTATTGATACTGTTTCGATACTGTGTCACTGAATACTGACACCTGCTGGACATTAAAAATCCCTACAGGCAACGTAGTTGACAGACTGATTTGATGACCTAGTCCAGTGGTCCCCAACCCCCGGGCCGCGCAAGAAATAATTAAATATTTCCGTTTTATGTATTATTTGAGTCTGGAG
>CAEFZX010005777.1:0-13475 GCA_903066825.1 Alfaro cultratus | reverse complement strand
TTTTGTGTGGTTTCCTTCAGTGGTTCTTGGTGCAGCGCCCCCACAGGCCAGGAGGGGAACAGGTTGGTTGGACTCAGAGCCACAGCAGCTGGAGGTGGAGCAGATGTT
The DNA here is from genome assembly GCA_903066825.1 of Alfaro cultratus. Taxonomy (NCBI): domain Eukaryota; kingdom Metazoa; phylum Chordata; class Actinopteri; order Cyprinodontiformes; family Poeciliidae; genus Alfaro; species Alfaro cultratus. Next base: position 13,367 of record CAEFZX010005777.1, on the reverse strand, counting down.
CTGGTTCTAGTAGAACCGGGTTGACCGGACAGTAGGGGGGTAAAACACTTTAAGTCCCTTTAAGATCCAGGATTCGTCTGGAGTCGTAGTGTTTATATGAATCTGAAGGCTGTTAGAATCTTTCTTCATGTGTTGATGTTTCTGCGTTCATGTCGGCTGCGGCTCGTCTTCGACTCTCAGCGTTTTGGTTCTTCAAGGTAAAAACTTTGTTTTCCTGCTGAGCTGCTCTGAGTGTCAGAGGATCCAGGAGATCAATTATAAACCTGACAAAGAGGTTATGAACACATTCAGGTTTTAAACCTGTCTGAAGACAAACAGGCTCAAACTGATTAGAAAACCACTCCACTGGGGGGCGCTGTGGAGTCTCAGAGCAGGCTTGACCCTGCCTGTCACTGCTGCTCCTCTCCTTCACCTGCTGCTGATGCTAATCCATCCAGAAAGTGTGTGCAGACGTCCAGCCAGCATGAAGGTGAAGCTTTATTGATCCGCAGGAGAAACTCTGAGCAGATCAGAGCGCCGGCGGCTTCAGCAGCTGGCAGAACCCGCGTCAGAGCCAGGGCCTTTCATCACAGCAGATGCTGCCTGACAGCAGGTCGCGACCCCGCTGCCCGCACCTTAAACACACACACAGTTCACTACAAGTGGCTGCCAGAGGGCCAGACTGGAGCTGAGAAAACACTGAAATGTTCTGCAGAGCAGCATGAATCCTGAACGCTGAAAAAATAATCAGGATGATTAGAAACTCCTGCTGCAGCTTTAAGGAGGATTTTACATCTAGAGTCTAACCTGGACTTCAGTCTGCAGGACGGCAAAACATACCGCTTTTATTCACAAAGATCTTTAGAATAAAGGTCCACAAAGTGACATACAATAACAAACATTGATAAGATCATTAAAACAAATCCCACCTGTCAGGATGAGCAGAAGGATTAACAAATAAGACGATTCAGAAAGACAAGAGAAACCTGATCTCTGCCTGGATGTAGGAGGACGAGCTCCCATCACTTGAATCCAACTCCAGTCCTTTTACCCAGAAAGACCAGTTTGTTTCACCAGCCTCCTTCACCTCCTGATGGTCCGGTCGACCCGGTTCTACTGGAACCAGAACATCTGCTCCACCTCCAGCTGCTGTGGCTCTGAGTCAAACCAACCTGTTCCCCTCCTGGCCTGTGGGGGCGCTGCACCAAGAACCACTGAAGGAAACCACACAAAANAAAACCTCTGAAGACACTGAGAGCAACTTCCTTCTTCACCAGATGGAAACAAGATGGAGGATCAGATTTTAGTGTTGGAGGATTTCTCTTTACTTCAACCAAACCCAGACCGAGCTTTGGAGGACCAGAGGTCAGAGGTCAATTAGTGTTCACACCTCACCAACCGAATCGGAGTTTCTGGGAGTTGATGATGAAGAGTCGGTTCTGGTTCTGGTTCTAGTTGTTTTCCAGTTGGAGGTTGCTGATTGGCTCCTGGTCTCCATGGTGAGCGGTTTTCTCACGCCGTTCCTCAACATGCTGGCTCTGCATCCTGTTGCCATGGCGCCAGGCTGCAAGGCGGAGGAACCACCTGGAGGCTCCATGGATTCTCACATGCGTCACTCTCCTCCTCTTCATCCTCCTCTTCATCCTCCTCTCCCTCATTCACACCTCGGCAGTCAGGCTTCAGTGTTTCTCACGTCTCTCCCTCCTTCCATTCATCTATTTCCATTTTTAACTTTTGTTCCTCCTCCTTTCAGAATGAAATTCATTTTCCTCTTTACTCATCCTGCTGCCTTCTGTCCCAGTTTCTCCTTCTGTTCAGGCTAACAGCAGCTAACACAACGATGGCACCACTTCCTCCTCTGGACTCGCTCCGTCCTCCTCGTCTTTCTCTAACTCACCTTCTCTAAAAAACTCCTTCATTTTAATAGCTGCCTCATAGTTCTGGAAAAACCTCCGCTCTTCTTTATTCTTCATCTCTGAAGATGAAATATAATAAATTCCTTCGTTCTGGCTGGGGGCGTGGCCACAAGTCTATCCTGGGAATCTGATTGGCCAGCCTGCCTGGCCCCGCCCACAGTCAGTTTATTTATTTCATTTCAGACATAAACTTTCTCCCAACTGCGTCTCGGTACACGACAGAAATGTTCCTTTTGGTCTTGTTGAATGGTTTAAGTATTTTTTTAAAAATAGAACATTACATATTAATTAACATTTACATGTAAATACATGAGATTACAGCCAGATGACTAATTTCCATCTCTATTCCCATTTGCAGGACGATGTGTGTCAATTATTAGTGTAGCACATTTCAATGCAGTTCAAAGTGCATTAAAATTATAACACAGAAATAAAAAAAGTCATAAAAACATCATACAGGATAAACCAGAAATGAACATTACATTTTGATGAACAACATCATCAAAATAATCAATACACATCAAATATGTTGGTCAATGTTTCATTCATTATGGATCAAAATCTACTCTAGCCAGTGGGTTTAAGTTTTGGTTTAAAGGCTCTCAGTGTTTCGGCTGTTTTTCAGTTTTCTGGAAGTTTGTCCCAGATGTTGGTGCATAGATGCTGAAAAATGTTTAATGGAGGAAATAAAGTAAATAGTTAAACAGTTTTTGCCATTTTTAGTCAATAATGGTTTACTAATTTTGACTTTAAATAAGTTGAATAGATTTAGCATAATGGTGCTAGTGCTATACAGCTAAGCTACGCTAAGCTAAACGGGCTAACAGTGTCCTAACACTGTAACTAACTGAATAGTTTTCACTGTTAAACAGATGTTTGTGTTTTATTTGGATAAATAAATAGTTTCCTGTTCAAGTTTTGGCTAACGGTTCATTATAATCTGCATTTTGATTAAATTAAGTTTTAGCCTCCCTGCTGTAGCAGCTGTAGACGGTGCATTAATCTAAAGTCAATGTTAATGTAATAACCATATAAATCATGCTGCTCCTCTCCTCTTGGCTCTCCGGACAAAGACAAAGTGATTCCTGCTGCTCAGAGATTATCGGTCAGTTTCCTGAAGCCGAGCCGCGTGATGAATTCCTGCGACCTTGTCTCCGTCAGCTCCTCGCTCTCCTTCTGGACCGACCTCCCACCACTGAAGGGCTTCTGCTAAATGTCAAGACTGAAGTGTTCCCGGCCCGATCAGCGGCGCCGAGCTTATCGGTGTCTGGATTCCTGACGGAGCTCCATTAACGCCGAAAAGGTCATCAGACCAAACATCCAGGTCCGACACGGCAGGCGGATCCTCAGATGGATCCGGTTCACGGCCTGCTGTAGCAACCTGATCAGATGAGCTCCACAGGCAGAACCAAACGGAGGCTAGGAGGCGATCATAATGGATCACACCGGATTAGTTTGGATCCGAATGGATCCGTCCTGCTCTGAATGCGGTGAGGTCGGTCCAGGTGAGCTGCCGCCATGCAGCCGGGTCACCTGCTCCTGCTGGCCTCTGATTGGCTCATCAGCTCTCCTCAGGCTGTAGCATCAGTACCTGGAGGAGAGGAGCGTGACTCCTTCACCACGGCCCGATCAGAGAGAGCCAGGTCACATGGACGACCTCTGACCTCCAGTGTCAGCAGACATCGTCATCAAACCGCCTGAACATGGAAAGACAAACGTCACTAAAATAACCTCAAGCTTTTATGATCGTATGTTAATTTTTCCTGAAGGGAAAATTTAAAGAAAATACAAAGCACAAAATTGGATCAGTTTGTTTTCCTATTAAATATTTCTGACTATTAAAATATATTTCATTCCTACAGCAAACCACCAGCAGAGAGGAAAATAAAACGGATTTTTTAGACTTTGGTTCTGAAGGCCATTTGAATCGCGATTTTTCTTCTCCTCATCCAACAAACAGGAAAAGGGATTTTATAAATGTTTCCTTTTCTTTTGCTTAAACAAGTTTTTTCTTGTCCTGCATGAAGAGAAAAGAAAAATACTATTTTTTCCAGTTGTCCTTCAGGGACTAAACCAAACAAAAGAGAAAAATGCAAAGAAAACTTTTTTTTTTACTCTGCTGGATGTTTGCTGAATTGTTTTTTGAAGTCAGAAAACCGTTGATGAAGTTTTGCACGTTACGTTTTTTTTAACTCTTTCTGGTGAAAAAATGTTCCACGAGAAAAAAGCCTTAAATACTGAAATGTGAGCAGATCTGCTGCCGGTTTGTGTCCTGAAAGCAGCTCATCCTGCTGCACGGCGGTGGAGGGATGGGGATGTGGGCTTGTGCTGGAACAAACAGACTAAAATATAGATTTCATTTATTCACTAATAAAGCTTTGCTTGCCAGACTTTTTAAAATAACCTCTGTCTGATATTAAACATGTTTTCATTACATTTCTGTTTTTAAAAGTATTTTTTTATTAGTTTCATGTAATATTCTATTTTTAGATGTTATGTTTTCATTAGTCAGCAGAAAATCATCATAATTAACAAAACATAAATATTGCATAATGTGTTTCATGTAGTGATATTGATTCTAAAATAAATAGTTTTGTTAATATTCTAATGTTTTTATTTTTCTGATGTAAATGTTATTTATTGAACTTCTCCTCTGTGGATCAATAAATGATGTTTCTCTTCTGATCGGTTTTGGTTCTGATTACTGGACAGTTCTGCATCTGATCTGATTCTTTTGTTACTTCCTGTTTTCAGGTGTCACTTCCTGTTTTCAGGTGTCACTTCCTGTTTTCAGGTGTCCCTTCCTGTTTTCAGGTGCCACTTCCTGTTTTCAGGTGCCACTTCCTGTTTTCAGGTGCCACTTCCTGTTTTCAGGTGTCCCTTCCTGTTTTCAGGTGCCACTTCCTGTGGCGAGCCGAGCCACGCCCTGGTCTCCGCCGCCTGTCCCGGCTCTGCAGCTCCTCTTCCTGCCCAGAGACTCATTTCTGTTGTCAGGTTTGGTTTTTCCATCTTGGCCTCTGCGTCTCGTCAGCCCAACCTGAAGGTGAATCCATAGGCTGGTAAGGTGCAGATTTACTCTGTTGCCATGGTGAAATGGTTGTTTTTAACTGTAAATGAGAATCGTTTGTTTGTTAGCAGCTTCAGGCTGAACGCTCGCTGGAAATCCTTGGAGTGAAAGTTGTGGAATCTGCAGAGAGAGGAATGTGTTTCTGTTTGTGTGAAAAACCTTGAAACGTTTAACCTTCGTATCGATTCAGAGCAAAAAACTGTTTTAAATGACGCCACAAATATGAATCTGCACAGAAACCAGAATAAAACTAAATTTATTCTGTTTTACAACAATAAAACATCTTGTTTTATGGGAGCAAAATGTACTGCTGAATTCATATCCACATGTATTAACAATGTATTTCTGATTTTACTGTCGGTCAGATTAGTAAAGCTGAACATTGTACCTTCCATTGGTGTAAATTTAGCTATGATGCTAATTTGATCCAACAGGCTCCTGAGGAAAGAAACTGACTGTTGGATCTTATTTTATTGAATTACTTTATTTAATTAAAATCGTCTGTCAGACCTGCAGTTCTGGATGTTTCAGAACAATTTATCCTGAATGGACCAAACAAAGAGATTAAAATCATCTTCATCATCATCATCAGTCAGCAGATCAGCCTTCAGATTAAAGCTCCCTGATCGTTTCCTCTGACTCAGACGATCTGTCCTGACCTTCAGACTGTTTTACTGCCATGTTGACCTTTTTATGCCGTTATTATTTCTGACATTTGTGTGGCTGCAGAGAATCGATGCCAGAGCCACGAGGTGAGGCCAGTTAGTGCAGGTTGACATGACGGCGGCTCGTCACGCTGAGAAGATCTCGGTCATTTCCTCTCAATCTGTAAACCAGCGAAGAAGAGAAGGAAACTCTCATGATGGAGGAACTCCTCTACCTCTAATCTTCTTTAAAGAGCTAAACGTGTCGGGTCAGGATGCCTCAGGTCAGCTTTGCTACCTGTTAATAAGAAGCAGTAAACCTGCAGCTTTACTCACAAACAAAACAGAAAAATGCCAATTAATTGTGTTTCCAAACCGGATTGGAACGAATCAATCAAGTTACACAAACTGTGGATTCTCCAGATGTTGACGCTGCGTCTGGTTGGAGGAGACAGGAAGTGGAGACAATCCTGGACTTAGAAATGTTTCTGACTTTGGTTCCTCTGGTAAGGCAGAGAGCCGCCGGTGAATCGCGACGTCACAACTTATCAACGTGTTTCCATCTCTTCTTCTGCGCATCCATTCAGCAGGCGCTAACAGCGTTAGCAAGGTGAACCAAATGTTGCCCTTTCCATCAGCAGTTTCTAATGTGATACTTTTGTTATAAACTAAATATTTCGCTCAGTCTTAAGCATGTAGTTGTGAACTAAACATTTAGTTTACAAACTAAATGTTTAGCTTGTAACCTAAATATAAACAGCTGGTTTAGAACATTTTAGACTCTGCTCCTGAATTTCTTCTGACAGTTGAAATTTTCCATAATAAATGAATAAATAAAAAGATGAAATGTGACTCTCAGAAAGAAAAACCTGTTTTTAAATAAACCAGAACATTGGCGTCAGTTTTTTACTCCCTGCAGTATTTCAGTTTATTTCGGTTCAGGTTGTGATCTAAACTCTGCTGTATCCAGATGCGGCGGGTCGTGGTTCCGTTCAGCCCAAACAGAACCGGATGGAGCTGCAGGACAGCTTTTAATGAAACGCTCCCATCTCCAGTCCCACCGGACAGTTCAGGGGAAAGTTGGTTAAAGCGGCGCTGATATTGACTCGCTCAGTGAGAGCTTAAAGCAGCGCGGCGGTGACACTTTTATTAACATGATGAATGTTTTCTGGATGGGACATCTTGTCCTGCCGCCAACAGAAAGCTCTGATTTATGATCGCTTCTCAGGCCGCTGTCAGAAAACAATAGCAGCGGGAATTATCAGGACTGGAGGATCTCAGCAGGACAAATTAATGATCCCGTCACACAGCTGGACTCCTGCGCGGCTCTAATCACTCCATGACCGAGATGTAATTCAGAGTAATCACTGCTTTTATCTGTGAGGGGCAGCTTCATCACGCTGGAGTGAGGATGAGGAGCTGAGGATGAGGAGCTGAGGATGAGGAGCTGAGACCTCCTCAGCTCCTCCTCAGCTTCAGCAGCAGAACTTCACCGAAACCTTCTGGACCGAGCGAACGGCCAGCACCGAACCGTGAGACAAACGGACCGAGGTGGTCGACGCCGTTGCTAGGTGCGGTCAACCCCGTTGCTAGGTGCGGTCGACGCCGTTGCTAGGTGGTCGACCCCGTTGCTAGGTGCGGTCAACCCCGTTGCTAGGTGGTCGACCCCGTTGCTAGGTGCGGTCGACCCCGTTGCTAGGTGGTCGACCCCGTTGCTAGGTGCGGTCGACCCCGTTGCTAGGTGCGGTCGACCCCGTTGCTAGGTGCGGTCGACCCCGTTGCTAGGTGCGGTGCTGTCTGAGGAACTCTGATTGGTTGGTCTTCTACTTCTTGGTTAATGGTGGTTGAGCACCGTTATGATTATCACGTCACTTTCTGTGTTCACCTAGAATCTGTTTGGTGCTGTGGCGGCGCAGGGGCGAAGCACCACCCACGTGTTGAGGCCTTGGTCCTCATGTTGGAGGTCGCAGGTTCGACTCCCGGCCTGGCAACATTTGCCGCATGTCTTCCCCTTCTCTCATTACCCTCTTTCCTGTTGAACTACCTTCACATAAAGGCCATAGAGCCAACAAAACAAAACTAGAATCTATTCTGTAGATTTCACTTCCTGATTCTTTCTGAAATAAATCTTCAGGTTCAGTCTGAGCTCTGATTGGTTGATAAACAACATAAGACACAAGAATCTAAATCCTCCCTCAGTGATCAGCTGATCATCATTTTCATGATCATTTCAACATGAAAACTGATCAATATCCTTATTTGATATTGATCAGTTAAATGAACTTTGACTTTAATCTCAGTTAAAACGTCCCTAATATTCCGTCATAAAGTTGACCTGAATTCAAAGTTCAAGTAAACAGAAGCTGTAAAACATGGTTGTCAAACAAAATGGCTGCCGGGGCCGCTGACATCACCCAAGAGCATTGGTGGAAAAAAATCCTGATTTTCCCAAATTAAACTCAAAAACTGATTAATTGGTTTGGATTTGGATGATGAACCGTTGGGGAAACATCTGGATGTTTGACTCGTCGGTCGTCCTCCATGCCGGACCCTCGGGATGAAGACCCGTCCTCCTCGGATCCTCCAGCTGCAGGGTTGCCATGGTGACGGAGGATCACATGACTGACTGGTTTCAGGTCAGGTTTGTGACGAGTTTAAGGAGACGGAGAAGCATTAGTGTTAATAATTTCTGGATCTGTGTTGCGTAACTCTGTTAACTTTTCATGAATGAAGAGAATTTTCCCTGCAGTGAATTTAATGTTGGGAGAATCTGATGGTCCAGATTTGGAAGATGATTATTTTTCTCCGTTGATTCTTGCAGGTGTTTGGATCTGTTTCAGTCAGATAACAGCTGGAATCTGTCAGCCGCTCATGAGGAAACTCCTTCAGATGGATCAGTCAACGAATGTGAACCAAATTCACCCAAAAACCAAAAACAACCTGATATCAGATAATATGAGCCTGGAATCCGACCTGCTCGTTTTTACTGGTAGAAATCAACAGGTTTAGTCTTGGCTGTGATTGGTTGAAACACAAAACAAAATGAGACAAAACTCCTAATCTGACCCCAGTAACCAATTAATAGAAATGAATGGATCATTTAATCTGGACTATAGATTAATTACCACACAGCGTCACGAAGCAGAGCCTGCTGCTGGCAGAGCTCTCACCATTTTACAGAGAAAACTGGTTTTTCCTCCATTTTCCCTCCTAACGTTTTGTCTAAGATGATTTGTGAATGACCTTTTTTCTTACAAAATAAAACTCTGAGAGAAATCTTTGAGAAATTGTAAGAATTTCCCTAAAATGACATCACAGGAGCCACTTTTACCCAGATCCCGTTTGACCCTTAATTCAGCATTTTGATGTTACAACAAGTCCTGACGTTTCACAGGAAGCTAATGAAGTGAAGTTTAATTACATGAGAAGATTGGCGTTAACCTGGAGCCGCAGACGGAGGACGAGGAGCTGCAGCGCTGCTCTGGGAGGAAGGAGCGCTGCAGGCGATCAGAAATGTCAAGGTCAGCGCGGTAATTACATCGTCTGCTGTCCCTCAGCAATCAGGTCCACAAATCAGAGGCAGCGTCTGACTCAGATTAACGGCTACAGAGGAACACGAAGGAGAAAACAGTTTAACATCTGAATCCGTCATCACCGACCGAAACCCGGAACTCACAAAGCTTCCCGCTCCTCCGCACGAAACCAGGAGATCAGAAATGACTCAGATTTGGGTTTTTCTTTCCGTTTCATCTGAAGTTTCTCTCTGCAGGTGAAGCATCAACATCCTGCACTGCAAACAATCAAATCAGGCTGGAAGATTTCTCTGTTTCATCTCTAACTGTCAGTTCAACTGAACAAAATGAGACAAGAAATTCTCTAAAGAGGAATATCGAGACAAGCTCTCGAATTTAACAGATGAAAAGAAGATGGAAGATTACCAGACTGAGAAACAAAAATATTACCAAAACAAAAAGAAGAATGTAAAAATGAGACGGAAACCAGACACACAAACTGAGACTCGTAATTAGAATGAATTTTAAATTAATGCAGATTATTAAAACAGACAAAATGACCAAATTAAAAACAGAAACTTCATCAAAACATGAAGTTCCTAATGAATCAGTGATCTGACACCAAAACTCCAGCTGAGCAAATCCACAGGAAAATAACACAAAATAATCACAAATCTGTTTTCAGATTCAGTACAGAAAAAAAAATGAAACAAATCTGTAATATGCATTTCTAAAACTATAACTGTCATAATTCTGCAGGTTAAGATGTGATCAGTGATGGACGTCGTCCCCCAGTGCTGCTGCATCCGAGATGCACCGAGCTGCGTTATCACTGATCCTTCCTGCTCCAATAACTATTAATATTCACATCCTGCTGCTTTTCATGCACAAATATTCATCCTGTTTGTGTTTGTAAATGATCTTCCTTGGTTCCACATGTCCTGTCCTGTACAGTCTCTTATGATGTTTCTGTTTTTTAGAGTTTTAACTTCTTGCGTGAATCTGCAGCTGAATGTGGAACAGACGGAGTCAGGATGTCAGATTTCATTCCTCCTCCCTTGGCTCGTGTTGAACTGAAGCTCTGGATTAATGTTTGGACTAAAAACTCCCTGAACAATCATTTCCGTCATCTGGAGCTGCCTGCTGAGGAATCCATGGGATTATAATCCCTGTTGAGCTGCAGTTGCTATTTAGCATAGCATAAAGACCAGAGAGCGGGGCGGTGCTAAGCTAACCTGATCCTCTTTAACCAACATGGAACAAAAATTATTTAAATATATTTTAAGTTTTTTGTTGCGTTTTAATTATTAAACTTTTTCCCAAGGGAGTCTGAAAGAAAACGCAATTTGCAAATTTTGATTAACTGTGTTTTTCAATTAAGTATTTCTGATTATAAAAACATTTCTTTAATTTATACAGCAAAAAAGCAACAGAGGGAAGAGTTTTTGTCTTTGTATTCATTCATAATTTATTTCTGTTTGTTTGTTCGACTTTGGGCCTGAAGGCTGAGTGGAAAAATCTTTTTTCTTCTCATCCAACACAGAAAAAGAAAATAATTCACTTGCTTAAGAGAAAAATGTTTCTGTTTCCTCTCCTGTTTGTTGGATAAGGAGGAAACAGAGTAAGAAAAATGATGTGACAGAAATATTTTTATCCACTTGCTTTTCAGAACAAAACAAGATTTGAAGAAAACGTTTTTCTTTCTGTTGGTTGTTTGCTGTAGAAATGAAAGAAATGTGTATTTTTTTAGTCAGAAAAACACAATTGATGAATAAATAGATTTTATTCTCTCCTTCAGGGAAACAAATGTTCCTCCAGGAAAATATTTTTTATATTCATATTGACCATGACTTTTAAAACCAGAATAAAAAAAAACTTGGTCTTGAAATAATTCAGTTTTGTTCTCTTTTGCCTTTAGGGCTTCCGTAGAACCGGCTGATTCCCGTCCAGAACCGCAGAGCCGCAGATCGTTCCACTGTTAGCAGCGTAAGCCGACGGTCCTTGAAGGCATCATGACCTTTCCAGGAGGTCGGCTCCACAGCGGGGGGTAAATTAAAGCCGCCTCCATCTTGTTCCCTTTAATGAAAGGCCCGTCAGACCTTCATCACTCCTCATCACTAAAGGTCAGTCAGCAGGTGAGCAGCAGAAGAAGAGCTGATTTACGGCTGGTTGTCATTTTATCACTGGAAATCATGAAACTACCAGGAAGGTCAAATCTGAGTCTAAAGCTGCTTCTGTCGGTTTAACGGGAACAAACGTTAAACCTTCACTGTTCATCTGTGAAGGACGATAAGAAAATATCAGGACAAAAATAATTCAACATTTACTCTGTTCACAGGTTTTCTTCCTTCCATTCAATCATAGTTTTTGAGTTTCCTCTGTTTGTAAAGTTAAAGATGAATAAATAAATTAACATTTAGTTTTATTTAGTCTGTAATAAGTTGAGTTTATTTGTTCAGCATATTTCAGCAACAAGGCAGCGCAAAATGATTTTCATCATAAAAACAGCAAACAGAAACCAACAAAATGGAATCATTGAAATTATCAAGCAAATATTGATTATGGATCCAAATCGGCTCTAATCAGCTGGTTTAGCCTTAGAGGAGCTCAGGGTTTCGGCTGTTTGTCAGTTTTCTGGAAGTTTGTTCCAGATCTGTGGAGCATAGAAGCTGAATGCTGCTTCTCCTCATTTGGTTCTGGTTCTGATGGCGAGCAGAACCAGAACCAGCAGGTTGATCCAGCTGCAGCAGATCTTTAATCTGTTCAGTGACTTATAGAACCAGGTGGTGTCTCTATCCTCCTGGTTCTAGTCAGAACTCCTGCAGCAGGTTCTGGACCAGCAGGTTCTGGGCCAGCAGGTTCTGGACCAGCAGGTTCTGGACCTCCTGCAGGAATCAAAGCCTGGATGAGTTTCTTCTGGAAACTCTTAGTGTGGAACCGGCTTTATGTGGCTCTGGAGGTCAGAGGTCAGCCTGATCTCTACTTTATTTTTAGTAACTGCTCAATTTTAATCTGAGCATTAATTTATTACAGAGACGTTCAACTGCCAGAGTTTGGGAATAAATACAGGATCAGATTCAGAAGATAAAAAAAACTCGTCCTAATGAGATTTATGTAATAAAACCAAATCCAAGCTGTTGAACATCTGAAGGTTTATTTTCTCAGTTTTTACTGACTTCCTGCAGAACGTTGTTACCTTTATCAGTCAGCTGATGAACTTTTAAAAATGAAAAGATTACTTATTGCTTTTGATGAATATCTGCTAAAGGAAATTTGTCATTTTTCTATTTTCTATTTGTTTTAAAATGAAGAAAAACATTTGCATAAAATACAGAGGATGGGGCGTGCCGTGGTGGCGTAGCGGTTGGCGCGACCCACATTTGGAGGCCTTGAGTCCTCGACGCGGCCGTCGCGGGTTCGACTCCCGGACCCGACGACATCTGCCGCATGTCTTCCCCCCTTCCTGTCAGCCTACTGTTGTGGAAAATGCGAGCCACTAGCGCCGCAAAAAAAAAAATAAAATAAAAAATACAGAGGATGAATTTCTTTATGTTGAAATTTATGGAAAATAAAACAAGTTTACAACTTAATGACAAAAATATTGCGAGCATTTTTAGTGTCGTGGAAAAAAAAGAGGTAAAAGCAGCAAGTTTTATTAAATTTATATTTAAGGCAGTTATTAAGGCCCATTGTGGGAGATCTGGAGCCGCGGGTTGAAAACCCCTGGTTTGGACATTAAATGTAATTTTCACTTATTTTCAGTTTCCAAAGCAGTGAAGGGATTTAAATGAAAGCTGGTTTTGCTGAACCAGGTTTTCGTCCAATATTAATTATGCAGATTCCTTCTGCTTACATCCATCTGAGAGGTTCAGTAGATTAGAAAATAATGTTTTTCCTCTTCATTACTGCAGCAGCAACAGATGCAGCAGTAACGTCCGATCTGAATCTCTGGATCTGAGCCGCCGCAGCGCTTCTGCCGTTATTTCAGAGCAGAGGGAGGAACCAGCGGAGGCGGCGGGTCCAGTTGATGTGCTAACAATGCCGACTCCCACACGCGCCTTGTTTTCCTCTCCTGGGAGGATCTCCAGGCTCAATAACCTCTGGATAATTATACACCTCGCAGACAGGAGGCAGCGGTAATTGGTGGGTGGGGGGGAGGGGCTTTGGGGTTAGGGGGGCAGCGGGGCTGGGTGGGCCGCGCGGATATGGGGGGCAGCGGAGTTAGGACGAGCGAACGGCTGTAAGAGAG
>CAEFZX010005775.1:0-11469 GCA_903066825.1 Alfaro cultratus | reverse complement strand
GTTCGTTGGTTGGATGGTTGGTTGGTTTGTTGGTTGGATGGTTTGTTGGTTGGATGGTTTATTGGTTCGATGGTTGGTTGGTTTGTTGGTTGGATGGTTTGTTGGTTGGATGGTTTATTGGTTCGATGGTTGGATGGTTTGTTGGTTGGATGGTTTATTGGTTCGATGGTTGGTTGGTTTGTTGGTTGGATGGTTGGTTGGTTGGATGGTTTATTGGATGGATGGTTTGTTGGTTGGTTTATTGGTTCGATGGTTGGATGGTTGGTTGGTTGGATGGTTGGTTGGTTGGATGGTTTATTGGATGGATGGTTTGTTGGTTGGTTTATTGGTTCGATGGTTGGATGGTTTGTTGGTTGGATGGCTGATCGGATGGTTTGATGGTTGGATCTAAACGCCTGGATGAGTTTCTCTGATCTGAGACTTTTGTCCTCTGATCTTGGAAATGTTCTGCAGCTGGTAGAAGGCCCACTTCGGAACCGGCTTTATATGGCTCTGGAAGGTCAGAGGTCAGAGGTCAGCCTGATCTCTGATTTACAGCTGGAAGAACTGAAGCTGTGTGCTAACTCTAGGTCTATAGCTCCAGTTCTATGGATCTAGAGCTATATCTCTAGATCTCAGACTCTAGGTCGTTCTTCTTTAATAAGTTCAGTTTCCGTTCAGATGGAGAATGTTTTGGTACGTCATAATGTAGAGCTGTGTAACTATGGTAATTAATCTGAGTACTTATCACCTGAGCTAGTGGGAGTTTGTAGATATTAATTTCGAGGGTCCCAGGATTGAGCCTTGGGGAACCCCACCTGTGATTCTGATGCAGATTTAATGGTTTTATCTTTTGTTTCCTGTGAAATCTGCTCCAGTTTCTGCTGCAGGGCCAGCCTCAGCCTTTTTGGAGCCCTGAGCAGGTTTTCACTGGGCCCCGTCACACCAACATGTGAGTGTAACATAGCTGCTAGCATTAGCATCATTTGTAATTAGCTTGCACCATCCCAGTGTTATTATGGCTGTCGATTTTAACATTATAGGAGTAGAAAACAAAAAAAATGTATTTAATTTTAAATGATTTTAAATGTATTTTCTATTTTATCATGCTATCTTGGAGTTCTTGGGGGCCCCTGGTGGTGTGGGGGCCCTAAGCAGCGGCTTCTTAACTTGCGTATGCGTTGGGCTGGCTGGTTTCCAGGGCAGTTCTGCTGTCGCCGCGTTGTTCTGCAGCTGCAGTGGAACAGGTGATTCCACAGGAGGAGGTTTGGTTTGTGACACTCGGCCTGCGGGTTGGCGGTTTGTGGGGAGGGGGCGTTTCCAGGACGACCTGAGCGCACTCACCTGCTTTCAGCAGAATAATCTTCTGTGAAGTGGCTCGGCTTCAGACTCAGCCTGATTATCATCTATCGATGGTATCAGCTCCAGCTTCCTGTGGCGTATGATGTAATGGTGCATTTCAGGAACTTTTAAACTGAGAAAAGTGTAATAGTAGAGCCAACACGTCCTTCTCAGGAAAAAAGAGTTTTTCTCTGAAAGTTTTCATGTCTGTCTTAACAGTGTGGAGGAAAGGTCAGCCTCTAAATGATGCAATTCAAAGAAAAATGGAAAGTTTAACTTTGAAACAATCTGAGAAGTTAACGAGGCCATAAAAGCTCGTCATCCTTCACCAGCGGTCCG
The DNA here is from genome assembly GCA_903066825.1 of Alfaro cultratus. NCBI lineage: Eukaryota > Metazoa > Chordata > Actinopteri > Cyprinodontiformes > Poeciliidae > Alfaro > Alfaro cultratus. Next base: position 9,810 of record CAEFZX010005775.1, on the reverse strand, counting down.
TCATAAAGCCCTGCAGCCTCGCATGGTGAATGCAGCTCTTTATCTTAATCATGTGATGATGTTAAACTCCTGACTGAGGTCCAGACTGGCACCAGGCCCGGTAAAACATGAGTGGGCCGACTTAAAGGGGGAAAAGAAAACTAGGCGAGGTGTGAGAAACCTGAAGTCCAGCTGGACCGAATTCTGATCCAAAATAAAAATCCGGCTGCAGCATCTGAAGCTTTGGCTACAAAAACCGAAGATCATCCAGAGACAGGAAGGTTTCATTAAGGATCCGTCTTAATAGCTTGACACAAACAGTTTCTTTAAAAAAAGAAAAGAATATATAAGAATATATATATCAGCCTTCAAAAATATTCAAACAAAATGATCTTATTTATGTAAACAATAATTTTTCTTTTATTGGTTCTAGCTAAATAAGCAATTTTAATTACATTTTTTGTTTTTGTAATACTTCTCCGTTCCAGTAGAGGAGCTGCAGAGCTTCTTCTTCACAACATGAACGAAAACAAAAACGTTTTGATTTGCTGATGTGGTAAAAAGTAAATGTCTGAATTGAAAATTATTTCTGAACATAAAATCCCGCTAAATGATTTATTCATCACTAAACTTTGACAAGAATGATGCAAAATGAATGTTTTTCTTTTTATAAGTTGGATTTTGAACATTTGAAATCAGATTTTCTAAAATTTAGAAGAAAATTTATGATTTAACTTTAAATATGAACATGAAAACAAAATTTTCTGTTTTTTGGGACGTTTGGTCAGACATTTGTTGCTGGGCTTAGGCTTAGGGGGCAGCTAACGACTTAGACGACTTTCAGCGCTGCTAAAATCTCCTTTGGTGTTCCTCAAGGCTTCCTTCTCGGGTCTCTTTCACTTCCCATCTGTGCTTCCCTGATCCACTGGATTCATTTATGAGTCATGGCTGATTTATTTTTAGATAAAATCTAAGTTTGTTTTTTATACAAACTTTAAAGATGTAACATGTAGCAAAATCAAAAATTGAGGACTTTGCTGTTAGCGAGTCTCAGTGTTGGTGTTAGCTTTTGGTAAATAATTTATTTTGCAGTTAAAATTAATTTTACAAATTAATAGCTTCTACAAATGTTTAGCAGTTTAGCTAAGATTCTTGTTTAGCAAATTAGTGGTTAGTGAAACTAACTTTTTGGTTAGCTGTACCACCACTAGCGATAATTGCAGCTGATTTTAGTGCCAACATTTGTTCTCCATGACAACAACCAGAAAAAGGAAACACAAGAAAATACATATGATTTTATGTCACAAAATTTGTAGCATGTGATCCAACCAATAGGAGATTTTACAGCAAAAAAAATGTATTTTCCTCAACAACCATGGCAGCCATCTTGAATTTTTTGGTGGTTAAGCTTCTGGGTTTCTAAGAAGTATCAAGTGGACCGGACAGAACCAGCGCTGCTCTAAACAGGCTTTAATAATCTGATATCAATAAATATGACCCAATAAAATATCAGAGTTTTGCAGCCAGCTGTGTTCAGCTGGAGGATTTTTCATCAAATCATCAGATTAGAGCTGAAGAGTCACATGACCAGGAGTCCCACGCTCCGCCTGGTGAGCCGCCATCACAGCGCGAGTTTGTTCCCGCTGTGCAGCACAAACACGTCCACAGAGTGTGTGTGTGTGTGTGTGTGTGTGTGAGACTCACAGTGCTGCCGCGGAAAGAAGGTTTGCTTGATTTATTCCCTCGTCTGATTGGATGCTGTTGGAAGTGATGGTTTTTATTCTGAATCTCCTTATTGGATGGGAGGAAGGAAGAGATCTGGCTTCTGATTGGATGACAGAAACGGCAATATTTTCAGTACAAAAACGATATTTTCCAGCTAATTATTGAAAAAATGAGCTGAACATCAGAGATATTTCTATTTTTTAATCTTCAGGTTCTCCATCAGGTTGGAGCAAAGTGTTTTTCTATCTGTTCATCTTTCCAGAGTTTCTCTGATCGTTCATGGAGCTTCTTTAGAAATGTGATCCTGACATTAGCATTAGCTGCTACATGTTAGCATCAATCTGCTGTTCCAGGCTAGCACAGCTTCTGCTAGGCTAACTGCTTTTAGCACAACTTGAACACAAGTTTACTGTTTTCTAGCGTCCAATTGTATCGTTTGAAGCAGAAGTTAACTGAGAGAAGCTGCTTCCATCACTGCTGTTAGTGGATTAGCTGTGCGTCAGATTTACTGTTGTATCAGAAACAAATGAATACAAAGGTTCCTGCTCAGAACTTTTGAATGTAAAACATAAATGTGGTTAATTACATTAAAATTTATGTAATTAATTTAAATTTACCTTCTAAACTTTCTATGACTGGTGACCACACACACACGCACACACACACAAACACAGATTTCCTGAACAACAGACGGTTCATAGTGATTAGATGGCACATCGGCCTCTTTCAGGCTGGAGATGAACATGCTCAGCCTAGTCTCTCTCTCTCTCTCTCTTTCTCTCTTTCTATGTCTCTCTCTTTCTCTTTATCTCTCTCTCTATATATATCTCTCTTTCTCTCTCTCACCCCCCCTCCCCCCACACACACACACACAGCGCTGTTTAACTGCTTCGTTACGTCTGCTTGGTCTTTCCTCTCATTCAGGAATATTTAGAAACACAAAGAAAAACATTTTAACAATCTTTTTATTAATATTGCGGTTAAAGCTGATATTTACCAATATTATAAATCTTTCTCTAACCTTTTTTATGATGAAAACACAACCAGAACCGCTGACTTCTCTGCTGCAGTTAAACACCCACAATCCTTTGCTGCGTTTCCAATAATCGGACCGGTCGATCTTGATGCCGATAAATCGTACATTTCTCTAAAAAATCCTCTTTCTGGGTTTTAAATAAATTTCTTCAGTCAAATTGTCTTTATTTGCTCCCACGTTTCTGGTTTCATCCCTTCATCTCTTATCTTCCTTGCTTTCCCTCCATCGCTCCTCTTTGTTTTTCCTCATCTGGATCTTTCAGTCCTCCTCTTCATCCTCCTCCTCTTCCTCTTATTGTTTCAGCAACATGAGAATCTATGAATGAAACTGAGAGTCTGACAGACAGACTATGTGTGTGTGTGTGTGTGTGTGTGTGTGTGTGTGTGTGTGTTTACACAGAGTTCAGATTCATAATGAAAATCCTTTAAAATAAGTAAGTATTAAATATATATTTTATTGTTTGCTCTCAAAGGGCATTTGTTTTTATTAAAATTACTAAAATGAAGGTTAAAAATAAAAATGTTAAAGCATATTAATGGATAATGGTGCTATATTAATCATAGTTGGATGAAATAAGGTTAAGCATTATTTGTTTTTTGGTGAAAAAAAGGACAAAGAAAAGCTGTAAAATAAGACTAAATTAAAACATGGTGCTATAATAAATTATAAAATAATGTCTAACGTTGCTTGCTTTATTGTTTAATTAATAAAATGTTAAAATAAATTTTTTTTTAATGATTCCAAAAAAATAGTAATAATGAGTTATTTACACTGACACTGCAAATAATCAAGTAATTAAATAAAAATTGTCAAAATTTAATTATTTTGCTACGTAGAGAATATCAATAACAAAGACATTAATGCAATGATTGTGATAAATTATAAAATTGTTAATTTTATACTGATTAATGAATCTAATGTAAGGTTGTCCATTAGAGTAAGTAATTATGATAAATAATTATCATGGAATAAATGGACAGTTTAAATAAAACAAACATTCAGACCCAGATCTGCAGGCAGATGAAGGTTCAAGTTACATCAGCAGCTCGTTCTGCTGAGCCCAGTTATTAATCCCAGCAAATTAAACAAGTCAGATTATGAAAAACAAAAAACAGTCCAAACATACCAGAAACAACGTAACATGGGTGAGTTAGCACAGGTTAGCATGGGTGAGCTGGTGTGGGTGAGTTAGCATGGGTGGGTTAGCATGGGTGGGTTAGCGTGGGTGAGTTAGCACAGGTTAGCATGGGTGGGTTAGCGTGGGTGAGTTAGCACAGGTTAGCATGGGTGAGTTAGCATGGGTGGGTTAGTGTGGGTGAGTTAGCACAGGTTAGCATGGGTGAGTTAGTGTGGGTGAGTTAGCACAGGTTAGCATGGGTGGGTTAGCATGGGTGAGTTAGCATGGGTGGGTTAGCACAGGTTAGCATGGGTGGGTTAGCATGGGTGAGTTAGCGTGGGTGGGTTAGCGTGGGTGAGTTAGCACAGGTTAGCATGGGTGGGTTAGCGCGGGTGGGTTAGCATTGGTGGGTTAGCATGGGTTACTCAAATTCACTTGCCAATAAGTGGAAATGGACGATCAAAATAAAAGAGAGGTCTTAAGAACTTTCATAGTTGTATTTACACTGTTGCTGTTTTAAGCTGAAATGTTGATGATGATGATGATGATGATGATGATGATGATGATGATGTGAAGCGATTCGAAAGTTTACAAAGACCCAGCTTTTATTTTGGTAGTCTATTTTTGGTTATTGCCAACTGAATTTGCATATTACCTAAATATTTAACTCCCAGATGAATAATTAGCTTCTAACTGGAACTAAATATTTAGCTACATATTCAACTGACATTTATGAATGAATGAATCAGATGGTGAAAACATGACTGGAAACGAATCCAGGCTAAATGAACAAATTATTGCTGTTATGTAATGACGCTCAGCTCCATGAACAGGCAGAGACGTTCCTGATGAACTGGGAGCAGAAGCAGAACCGGGCCCTGCCTCAGGTTCTGTTGGCGTCCTGATCATCACGGCGGTGTGTTAATCAGCGTTAATCCAAGACGCTGCCAGAGAAGCCAATGAATATTTGATGTTTGGACTTGCAGGTCGGGTTTCAGCGGCTCAGAAACCACCTGGAGTTCTGCTCTGCAGACCAGACCGGACCGGACCGGACCGTTTCTCCAGACTGGAGGAGTTTCCACCATCACATAACCATGTTGGTCCAATCAGCAGATACAGACCGACCCGGTTTCATCCGGGCCGTGGTTCCGCCTCAGTCACATGGAAACTGTCCGTGTGTGGACCATTCTGCTGGAACTGTGTCGGATCAGCCATAAAGAACCGGCAGCAGAACCGGGCCAGCGCTGAGCGGACAGAACCACACACCCAGGAGATAAATATTCCTACTGAGGCAGAACGGATTCAAGACTGGGTTCTGGTTCTGGAGACAATGAGTGACCCAGTGGCTTTCTGAGGTTCTGTTTGTGTAGTGACCTTTGACCTTCTCTTGTGGCTTGGTGTGGTGGGGATCAGCTTCAGTCGGTGCCGAGCCGTTGGTCAGAACCTGAAACAGGGACTTCCTGGTTGCTATGGTGATTCCTTCCTTTTCTTCAGGAGGGAATATTTTACAATGTTTGATTCAAAATGATTATTATGATTTCTGCTTCAATCTGTAGATTCAAAGAATCCTCATCATCTTCTCCAGTTTAGCGTTAGCTTCTCCTACAATTTTTATGTGTTTAGCATTAGCATAGCTAAGACTCTTGTTTAGTAAATTAGCGGTTAGTTTTTGGTTAGCTGCCCCCACCACTGGTAATAACTACTGCCACCATGGCGGCCATCTTGAAACATAAAAACATTGTGAGTCAACATGATTTCTATGGGTCCATTTATGGATGATTAGACACCAGAAATATTCATCTGTGATAAATGTTAGCAAATCCTCGAGGACCATGGCGGCCATCTTGAATGTTTCTGTAGCTAACTAAATGTTTTTTAAAATAAGAAGCAAAGCCAGTTAGCTTCTTGTTTCTGCATGTGAAACACTTTAATGAAATATTAAATCAGCTGCTGAGGTTCTGCCGAGTCCAACCAGATGCAGCTTTCATCCATCTGATGATGATGATGATCTCAGGTTCAGCTCTCACCTCCACCTTCATCTCTCCTCCTCCTCGTCTTCCTGTCGGTCCAGCAGATAATCTGACGCTCGACTTGGCAGCAGCAGCATATTTCTGTGTGCAGGCGGATTATGGCTGGATTATGATTGTCAGACTGAAGATCTGCTGAGATCCATGAGATCTGGAACAGAGATGAAGATGATGAAGAGGAAGAGGAGGTGACGATGAATCCGATCAGCTTCCTCACACAGAGAGCGCCATCTGCCAGCCTGGTGTGTGTGTGACTGCACAGTTACTATAAATGGCTTTCACTACATTAGCTGCTTAAATCCGTCAGATTCAGATTGCTTCATCTGCGCTGGATCAATATCTGCGTTTCCATCAGAGAATTTTACTGAAAATACATCCGCTTAAAGGAAACATGTCAATTTAGAAAAAAATATGGTTTTTGATCAAAAGTTTTTTGCTGGGATGAGTTGGTTTTTCATTATCAAAACATTGTTTTTGCATCATGAGTCACATGACCAGCAGTCGGATGTTCCCACTGGTGGAAACGCCAAAGACGACGACAGGAAGTGGTTTTAGGCTGAAGGATTGTTTTTCGGTCAATGTGCAGCCGGATTCACCAGAGCTCTTAAAAGATGCGTCAAAGTGTTGAATCCATCGCTCTGACGTAAAGTCGACTAGTTTCCACTTCAGTTTTACCACATTTAACCGAAAACCACCTGATCAGCGACAAGACTTCGAAAAACAAGTTTTTGCTAAATTGTTTCCATAAAACAAATTTCAGAAATGTCAAGTTGTGCAGCTATATAAAGAATGGAACGCAGCTACTTTTTAACTTGCAGAAAACTTTCAAAACATGCTGAAGTTTCTTCACATATTCAACCAGAACCGGAACCAGAACCAGAACTGGACTGAGTCATGACTAAAATGGACCTACTGTCTTCCTTACAGAAAAATCCCACGAAATGCACATGTGGAAACCATCAACCATATGTAACATGCACATGTGGTCGACACTAATTGTCACATGTGAATCACATGAAAATTCACATGTACACATGTGAATTTCATGGTAAAAACTGATTCACATGTTTTCTCGTACTCCCAGGTATCATTTATAAAGTAAATATGGAAATATTTTACAATTTTATACATTGCAACATATTTTCACATGTGTATCACATGACCATAGTGGCCATCTTGAAATCTTCAAGTGTAACAATACATGTTCAAGATGGCTGCCCTCACACGATACACATGTGAATCAAATGTGATACCCATGTAGACATACAGGAAACTCATGTGAAACTTTCCAAATCCGCATGTATACATAACCAGCCTTGGTTCTGGAGGTTCTGGACCGCTGAATGGCCCTATAGCTATCCGCTGGGTCAGAAGAATGACCCGGTTCTGGGCCGATCAGCACCGGACAGATGGAGCGGTTCTGGTAAGATGGAGGCTGTGTGTGAGCAGATCCTGGGAAACAGGAAGTGTCCGGGGAATCGGACCAGAAGGAACCTGAATGAGGCCCCCTCCGTCGCCCCCCGGTGTCTGGAGGCGGCGCTGTCTCAGGTAGTGGCTCCTGAATGGGAGCGTCTGTGGACCGAGCCGGGCGGCGCCGCCTGCACAAAGAGGCCTTGTGGAGAGCGAGGGGCCACATCTGGAGGCCGGCAGAGGAACCGACCAATCATCGGGTTTCAGCTCCTAGCTGAACCTTTCTTTTCCTCCGCTGCAGGATCAGCTTTCAGGGATTTCTGCTGCTGCTTTTCCAGAACCGAACTGCAGAAGATTTAGTGGAAGGACAAATCTTTAAACATGGAGAGATTGTCTTTGTCTTCTTTTACCAATTTTTTCTCCAAAGAGTATTTTTTTGTGACAGTAGGCTGACAGGAAGGGGGGAAGGAGAGGAGGAAGACATGCGGAGGGGGTCGCCGGGACCGGGAGTCGAACCCGCGACGTCCGTGTCGAGGACTAGGGCCTCCAAACGTGGGGCGTGCTAAACCCCTGCGCCACCACAGCACGCCCTGTCTTTGTCTTCTTCTTAAAGCTCCCACATGAGGCTCAACGAACTGGTTGTATTTACCTTCAGAACTTTATGAAAGATTTTTTAAATTGAATGTTCTCAGAAATATTTCTAAAAACATCTGAAAAGTTTCAGAACTGTTTCTGAATGTTTGTAAAACACCCTGTGGGAATCAAACCTGCAACCTTCCCAGCAGGCTCAGGAAGTGCCGCTCACACGCGCTCCCCAGGGAGGAAGCTGATTGGTTTACACTGACAAGAATCTGGTCGCCATGCCAACAGTCTGCCAGTCAGGGGTCTGTTCCCACGGTAACAAAAGAGCCGTCCCTCTCGCCCCCAGACAAAGTGTCCATTTGGGCAGGTGGGACGCCGAGGGTCCCGTCTGGATCAGAGACAGACCTGCTGGGACATTCTGCGCCGTCCTCTTTGGGTCCGAATGGACCGCCAGGCTTTTATTCAGGCTGGGAGACTGAAAGGAGCAGAACTAAGCCTATTAGAAACACACAGAACCACCGGTTCTGGTTCTGATACATGTGACCAAATAAAGCCTGAGTGTTTCAGACCGGGTCCAGTTCTTTGGTTCTGGTCCAAGTCGACGTCTGTGGGCCGGTACCAGGTTCTGGATCATTTTCACAGCCATCAGAACAAACGGATAAATATTTCACATCTGGCTACAAGAACCTAATTTGGCACAGATGTTTTAGCAGGGGCTAGTGTTTTAGAAAAAAACAAAAGAGTTAGCAACATGACAGCCATTTTTTTTAATTGAAAAAAGTTTATTTTGCACCCAATTAGTTAATATTTCTCACAGATGAAATCAGGCCGCCGTGGAAAATTTATTTTTGCATTAAAAATCACCAATTAGTTGAATGTGTTTGGTGTGAAATCGTAGCCCTTCTTACTTTGAACCGTAGAACTTGTATAAAAGTTAGAACCTGCATTTCCTTTTTCTGGTGAACATTTTTCAAAATGTCTGTCGTGGTTGTAATGGAAGACAGAAGCATTAAATCGGCTGTAGTTACTGCCAGCGGTGGGAATGGTTAACCAAAACGTTAGCTTCCCTAGCTGCTAATTCACTAAGCAAGAACCTTAAGTCTGCTAACTCCAAAACAACTAAACACAAAAAATTAGCAGAAGCTAACATTCAATTGCTATAAACAAAAACAAAACATTAGTTCAGCTGTTGGATTCAAGTGTGTTGGACCAGGGAGAGTGTAAGAGTTGCAGGACAGCAGCCCTGCAGGACCCGGATTGCCCACCCCGGCACAAAAATGGTCAAAACCAATTCTAAACACATGACAAATTATTGGAAGCTAATCATAAACAAAAAACGTAGCAGAAGCTAATGCTAAATTGCTAACTAACATTAAACAATGTTGCGTAACATCTGAGGAAACAGCTGTAGTCGCAGCACGGCGCAGTCAGACGTCAACGGCGTTTATCTGCAACAAAACCTGAAACTTCAGAGTAAAACCAGTCAGTCTGACAGGATGTAGTCGAGGAAATGCTGCCTGCAAAACGCAGACTCACTGTGGCTGGCATCACTATGCTGAGGTAACTTTTAATCTGAGAGTAATCAAGTTACTTTTTCCAGGTAACTGATCACTGATCATCTCACCCGGAACGTAGCTGGAGAGGCATCAGCACCTCCCGACCCCATTAGGGGAAAGGGTGTAAAGAAGATGGGTGGATGGATGGATGGGTGATGGATGGATGGATGGATGGATGGATGGATGGATGGGTGGGTGATGGATGGGTGATGGATGGATGGATGGATGGATGGGTGATGGATGGGTGGATGGATGGATGGATGGATGGATGGGTGATGGATGGATGGATGGATGGATGGGTGATGGATGGATGGATGGGTGATGGATGGATGGATGGATGGATGGGTGGGTGATGGATGGGTGATGGATGGATGGATG
>CAEFZX010005770.1:0-29240 GCA_903066825.1 Alfaro cultratus | reverse complement strand
AAATGAAACAAAATAAAGAGTTGACATTCTTGAAAAATAAAATGGACAAATGTGACATTATATCCTATTTTTTATGTTATATTTCTAATCTATTACCAGAAATTATTCTTAAGAATTACCAAAAGTCAGTGTCAACGATGCTGGTCTTACATTTTGCATGAAAATAGCAGGAAAAGGTCTTGTAGGTGCATTACGTACATTAAATGCCTGTAATTTACTCTTAAGGAACTATCAAAAAATAATCAAATTGCAATGGTTTGCCAGGTTAACCCTTACTCTCTCTAAAAAGAAACTGACATTATTTAGTTTTGGAAAGTTGTGTCTGTGCGATTGACCAGTTGTCTAGAATGATGTTCTTTTCACAGATTATAAATCCATCAATCAATTAATTTTTATTCATAGAACACTTTTCGTACATTCACATGTAAAACAAAGTGCTTAGAGGTTACAAAATGAGGGACAGACATAACACCTCTAAAAGTTTAGATCTGATTAAATTAAGTAAACAAAGAAAAAAACCAGAAATAATTGCAATGACAAAGCGGAGAATTAAAAGAGAGGGACAAATCAGTCAATCATAGTAAAACCTAGACCCCGAGCTGACTGAGTTGTGGTGGTGTGTGCGGGAGCAGTGCATGAAGGAATGAATGAACTGAAGCGATGTTGGAAAGAAAGGCAGGTTGAGACTTCCATAACAATATGACAGACTGACTGTCAGAAAGAAGCTGCAAAGTGGGTTGGGTGCACACTACTTTTACACTTTCCATTTTGATTGAATTTTACTTTGTTGAATAAATAATGGCTATAAGGCCATCGTGCGTCTTTAACCACCTGAAGCCTGGTTGAAAAAATGCTAAACCCTGGAAAAGATTACATGGCTTTTATGACGTACATTTAAGATCATTCCTAGCGTAGTGCCAAAAGAAATTCTTAAACAAACAAGAAAGACTGCCATAATGAGTCATGTTTGCAGTTAACCTCAAGCTAAGGGACACAACGAACATGTGGAAGGTGCCAAAATTGATTAGCTTTTTGGCCACAATGTGTTGCAGAAAACAAACCGCATATAAACCATGAACACAGAAATCCCAGAGGGACATATGAGATTGGAGGCGTTACACTGAAGAAGTTCTCCTCACTGCTCCTAACATTTAGTCACATCAAGAGCTCTCATAAGACCTAAGGTGCTTCGTGAATAACTTTTGTCTGACCCAGGTAAAATTCTACCAGACTTCTTAACAATTCCAGAAATTGTAAGAAGTTAAACTGCAGCAAATCAACATCCCAAAATAGTTTTTAAGTCTGACTCAGAAGGGTTAAATGTATGCTACACATCTTAGATATTATTTGTAAAAATATTAAAAACCAGTATGCTATTTCATACCATTTGCACTGTGTTTTAATATGTGAGTAAGTTCATCGACATGTTAATTAAAACAACAAAAAAAACTAAACTGTTAGGAAAACCCATAGTTAATAACTGATCAACAGCTTAACTGACAACTACATGACAAGACAAAAGTCTTTCAAATATTTCAGCTTCACTAAGCTGAAAAATTGAGTTGCAAAGTTAAAACTGCAATTCACAAGTCTGGAAATTGCTCTAGGTTCTGAAATTATATTTTGAAGAACTGCCAAACATGTAACCAAAAGACAAGCAAAAAGGCGTCCATAACATCTGACCAAAATCCAGCTTCATTCAAGCTCTCCCTGAGAGTAATTCTATTGGCATTTTTGAGAAAGTGAAACCTGTACATGTTTTCCTGCCTGGGTCAAGCGACAGCAGTTGGATGTCAAAGCTATGTTCACCCTAAATTAGTCTAAACTTTGAGTGAGTTCAAAGTGAGATTGATCACTGGATATTTGCATTATTATGATTATTAAACTCTTGAGAACTATACAAAATGCCGCATTGTTCTGTAGTGTTTGAAATATTTCAGTCCAGGCCAAAGATGTGGCAACATGAACAGGAATGAACGTCCTCCAGCACCAAATGTACTACAAAGGGCTTTTAGTCCCAACTTGGCTTCTGCTCATTTGGATTACGGTGTTGCTGCTGTATCAGTGAGAAATCTGTCAGGCTGCAGTAGATCTAAAGGGTTGATAGACAAAACCAGAAGCTCACATTTCAATACTATGAAAAAGCATCGTAATGTGAGTGTTACCTGCAACACAATTCTTATGTTAAAAACTAAGCAAAAGCAAAAAACTCTTAAATCGGGACTTTATTTATTGAGGAGAAAGGCTTTCCAAACCTTTGTTAAAAAATCTAAATCCCCTCCTTGTTAAATTCTCAATTAACGTTGTGGTTAACGAAGAACAGAACTAAGGTTGAAAAATTATACAGGCCTCAACATTTTGTCTATATCAATATAAAAAAAATATTGACAGTTACCACAAGGACTTGATTTCAGTTGGTGCCAACAAGAAGGGCAAAAACAGTTCACATTTGCATATGGCACTTTTTATAAAACACATTAACAAAGGGGTCAGGTAGCAGAGGAATGGAGGGGGAGACACAAAGTACATTTTTGTTGGGTTTTAATTGATTTTAAAAATGAACGGTGCCTAATTTTTTTTACTTTTCATTGGTTTTGATCTGGTTGAGAAGACTTCAGAGCACAATGAAATCCTAAATATAACTAAAAGACATGATTACCTAATGTCAGTCAATCAGGGTTCTGTAGAAGAATGAAAGGGTAACAAAGGCCATTAGATTTTTACATGTTGATCCTCAAAAGACAATACATGAAATTTAAAAATTCACACGTCAAACAGAACAGCAGGCATGTCCACTTGAATATTAGATGAAAAGCAGATTTATCAGACTGGAGACTTTCATTGTAGTAAAGAAAGCCTCAACACAAACAACAGCAATTTAAAAACAGGAGCCAGAACACAAATCTTCACATGTTCAGAAAGGGAACCTTTACGATCTGCCGGAGAAACTTTTTCTGCCGGATGACCGATCAGTCCATTCTGAAGGACTGGCAATCTCAATAGGGTCAATCTGAGGAAAGACCACGAAACACAGCTTCTGGCCCACAGATGTAGCCCATTCTGGAGGGAAACAGGGGACAGAGTTTTGTATTAGTTGCATTAATAAGAGCAATAATCAAAATGTCTCCGTTTTTACAAAACTCACCAATAAAATTGTCGACACACTTTGGTTTTTCTTTCCAGTGCACACCCAGAAAATAGACAGGAACACCGGTAAGCATGATGACCAAACCAACACCACAAACGACTGGCTCTGAGTACAGGCTAAATCCCAGTAGCAACGCCCAGAACATAAGGTAGGACACGGGGACAAGCAGGTTTACCTGGGAGAGAATACCAGGGAAATTTGTGTAAAGACTACATGACAGCAGATAGTTGGCCGTGGAAATTTTAAGTGAGGTAGGCCCTCATCTAGTTTTTTGAGCAAAAGATTCTGAATTAAAAGTTACCTTTTCTAAAAGTATGCATGATTACATCAAAACAGCCTGTTATATCGCTGCATGTCATACAGTTAAATGCAAAATTATTTATACCCCTGGCAGATTTATATTTACATTTCTTTAAAATAGACAAATAACCTTTTCTCTGGAATTGGCACAGGCATCCCCCAAAGAATAAGAAAATACAAGGGGTATCATTTAAAACCAACAACAAAAACGTTCTCTGATTTTATTTATAACCAGAGAAGTAACATAGATAATTTATACTCTTCTTAATAATTAACAGAAAAGTCTTCACTGGCATTACAGTTCCAACCAATCCCTAGCCTGGCTATTGCCTTTCTATGCACTTTCTCTCAATTCTCATTTCACTTCACTGCTCAGTCTTGGCTTTCTCCCATTGAAGGGAATTTCTCTGGTAGAATTTCAGCCTGGTCAATCAGGGAACAGAAGGAGAAGTTGAGAACAATGACATTGATTTTCTGCGCTGTTTTAGAATTGCAGTTTGCCTTTAGTTTTAGCGATGGCAGAGGAGGAAGTGAACGAGTGTGTTCGGTCTGTGTTGAATTAACATTAGCAGCCGCCTCATTCAGCTCAGCTCTTCTCTATTTGCAGTGGAGGATGATATTTACAGCTCAGGCAATTTCAAAATACTCACAGGCAGACTTAAGCGAAGAGATTTATCCTGCACTAACTTGTTCGGTTTGTTGATTGTACCTTAATAGGTCGATATAAGTTAGGTTTCTTCCAACGGTACCACAGCAGACCTGCGATGGTGACACCGTACGACAGATAGTTGATAAAGGAGACGTAGTTGATGAGGTTGTGGGTTTCTCCGATGCACAGTATGACAATAGTGGCAGCACACTGTCAAAAAACAACCGTGACATGATGATTTGATGAGGAGCAATTTACTTACAGACCTTAAGCATCTTACAGCATATTGTTCTTTAACCCTTTTCAAAACAATACCCAAAAGATGGTCTTATTTAAAACATCATGAATTGGCCAGTAAATAAGAAATATGTAAAACAAAAACGTTAACAAAAAGCAGAATGTGTTTTATAACCCTGTTCCTCGAGCCACATAGCCTTGCATGTCTTAGATGCTTCCCTGCTTCAGCAAACCTAATTTCCATTGATGGGTAATTATCAAGCTGCAGCTGAACTCCATTCCTCAAATGGTGAAACATCTTAAACATGAAGGGCAGAATCATTTTATCTTCCAAAAATACAAATCTAATAAAGAAAATTTAGTTCAGCTAAATAACCTAATATTATTTAAGTATTTTTATTTCACCAGGAAAATCCCACTGAGATCAAAAATCTCTTTTACCAGAGAATCCTGGCCAAGACTGACAGCAGCACACAGAGATTACAGAACATTCACAGCAAAACAGCAAAACAGAAACATTAACGGCGTCATAAATGAATGAAAAGATTAATCAATTAAAACATCTACAGCCACGTGATTCCTTCTCAAAATCAGTAAGAGCTGCTTTAAAAACATTTAGTGACATTATTTGTCATTAAAAAAAAATCCTGTTCATTTACTGTCCACTCTAGTTCAGTTGGTGGAAGCAAGGAAACATTATAGTTAAAATACAATTAAAAAATGCTTTATTAATCCCAAAGGAAAATGAAATGTTGTTGTGGCTCATTAATTCAGATTCTTCAGAGTTATTGAAGAAGGTGACCAAGAATGAACCAAAAAAAGAAGAAATATAAAATGAGTGCCAGTTGTGTGGACCAATAACGTGTTGCTGAGAAGGATGTGGGCTTTTAGTAAGCAGTGGCCATCATTGAAAAAATAACTGCTGCTATTGCTCGGCCACATTAATAAATTCAGTGATGACCTTGGAAGCTTGGCTCCATCCTGCCTCGTCTCAACAGTTCAGGCTGTTGCTGAGGAATCTGAGAATGACTCAGTCATCACAGAGTGTTGCTGCTGATCTTGTAAAACCTTCAACACAGTCCACCCATTTTCTGATCGCGACCTCACCTCCATCAGGATAATGCGACATGTCACAGAGGTCATATCATCTTAAACTGGCTCATTTAACTTGAACTGAACAAGAGGTTTGAACCTGCAGCAGCTGTGTGATGTTTACAACCTAAAAAGGTGGCTGGTAGATGCATTTAAGTCCAGCTGCTTTCAAAGAAAACACATACTGCTCATTCAAAGTGCAGCTTTTAGACACATGAAAGGAAACCCATGATGTGACTGTGTTACTATACATACGCAAACCAGGAGGGCTGGGATGGGCGTACATTTCTTGTAGTGAATCATAGCTAGCAAGCTGGGAAGATGTCCCTCTCTGGCTCCTGAGAAACACAACCTGCAAAGTCATACAGGCCATCAGCAGCTGCGCTTACGATGCATCCGAAGTTAGACGAGGCAGGAAATGTTGCCATTTGTACCTTGAAGAGGTGAACAGGTAGCCATTGATTCCCCCAAAGGTGGACAGAGCCACTGAGATGGGCATAATGATAGCAAAGGCTCCAAGCAGTTTCTCACCAAATGTCTGAGTAGAGAAAACAACAGTCACTACTCTCCTGGAGAGCAGAAGCAGTGACTGAGTGGGATCAGGAGGGTTGATGTGAGTATCACAGGACTACAGTCCAATGCTACTATTATGTAAATCACCGTTTTGTCTCTTACCTTTTGCCATTTCATGATAAGTTGTGGAGGCAGGCATATTTATAAGCACAGACCTTAAATTCGATTTAACTCGATGAAGAAAACAAAGAAATTATGCTATTTGTCGTCAAAATTAGCCGAGACGAATAAAATGTTTTAGAGTTTGTATAAATACACAAATGGGGTTTTTCAGTCCATGATATTACTCACAACAGCCACAGCATTGGAGGATAGCAGCTCCTCGGGAGACATGGAAGAAAAGTAGGCGATGTTGGTGAGCGTGTACACAAACGTCACCAGTGGGATGGAGATGTAGATGGCGCGAGGTAGATTCCTTACCAAGTTTACGTCATACAGAGCAGTGGAGTGAATGCAAAAACAATTTATTAGTACAAATCTTTTTCGATCAAAAGACAGAAGGTAAATGAAGATGATTCTTGTAGCTGAGAAATGCTATCATACAGTATTATTATTTAAAGATGACATTTAAATTATCGGTATTGGGGTTTCATCACTGCCACTAAGCCATTCCATCAGAAGAATAGAATAAATAAACCAAATATTTGCATTAATTAGGAAAATTACCTAGACAGCTATAAGATAAACAGTAAACTGGAATCAACAACATTACATATCTTCCTACATTCTGTTCATTATATTTAAGAGATTTATATAAATGTCCATAAAAGGTCAAATATCTTCTAACAATCAGTGCAAGAAGGAAAACCCAATAAGAGAACATTCTACAATGTATTTAGAATGGCAAATATTCACCGTCTGGGGTCAACCACCTCTTCAGTAACGTAATTGAGAAAGTTCCACCCACTGAAGGCAAAGGAGGCCTGCAGGAACGCCAGAGCCACCTGTCCAACAGATGGTGTCCTGTCCATGGAAAAGGCCACCTTAGTAGTCAGTGCTTCATAGTTTCCTATGAAAAAAAACACCAACATTCATTTATTTGGAGTTTCAAATCATATGGGTGCAGTAGAAGGGTGTCCATTGTGATAGATGTACCATTGAAGATCTGTACCAGACCCACAACAATGATTAGACACAAAGCCATAAGTTTTCCCACTGTGAAAACATCCTGGATTCTGGTGGCCATGCGGACACTGGAGCAGTTCACCCAGGTCAGCAATACTGAAAGACAAAGTTATTGGGTACTTTGAGAGGCGAGAAAATTGGTCTTTATTACAGGCAAAATAATTTAGAATTTAACCTTCTTCTTTTACATGTTTGAGAGTTGAAAGACATATAGTCTTTCCACAAAATAGGTTCCAATATTTTGTACTTTGTATTATATTTTCAAGTGACTGACATATTCAAACATTCAAGTCTAGTTACTGTGGGCCGACTCTGGCTCTGTGGGTGGAGTAGTGGTCTTGTGATGAGAAAGCTATAGGTCCTATTCCAGCTTCCTCCTGCCACATGTTGATATGCCCCTCGGCAAGGCACTTAACCCCAAGTGACCTAATGATCAGTGTATAAATGTGTGAGCGTTTGTCAGTGCGAATGGGTGAATGTGACTCTAGTGTAAAGTGCTTTGAGTGGTCAAAATGATTGGGAAGGTGCTTTATAAGTTCAATCGCTTTACCATTGAGTGCCTTGCAAATTTATAGCAGAAAAAGTATATTTATTTTTAAATATCGTGTTGATGATGGAAGAAAGATAATTGTTATGAAGGTAAAAACTACATGACTGGTGAGGAGGCAGTCTGAGGATTAAGTCAGTGAGAGCACACAAAAAGCACTGTGCTAGAAGACAGACTTTGCACAGCGTTAGGACAAAACTATAACACAATTTTCCCAAATAATGTTCATCACTTGGGTGACAGAATAAATTATTTACAGCTGCCAATGCACAAAAAGCAGGATTTCACATCAAGATCTTGTCCCAATTTTGTGTGTCCGCTCTCTTTCAATATTACCTGACATGGATGTTTAGAAGTGGTAATCACGAGCAGTTATTAAAAGTCTGCACAACAACTATTTGGAGTGTTTTTGAATGCTAGCAGATCCAGGATGTGGTTCCATTGCACTGGTGCAATGGGCAGCAGGAGCTAAAGCCAGTTGCTACTGACGGCAGGAATGTGGGAA
The DNA here is from genome assembly GCA_903066825.1 of Alfaro cultratus. Taxonomy (NCBI): domain Eukaryota; kingdom Metazoa; phylum Chordata; class Actinopteri; order Cyprinodontiformes; family Poeciliidae; genus Alfaro; species Alfaro cultratus. Next base: position 21,064 of record CAEFZX010005770.1, on the reverse strand, counting down.
ACAGCAGAATGAGGGAAGGCGTGACTGCTTCACCTCGTCCATCACAGCCAGCAGCACTGCCCAGCTCCCGCTCATGGTGGCCTTGCTTTTCAGAGTGAAAACAGACCCATCAGCACCATACAATCGAACCACTTCCATTAAAGGAGGAAGTAACAAAACACGAGTCCCCTTTGCCACACTTCAAGAGCATAAAGTTTACAACTCAGGAACAAGTTCTAAAAAAAAAAAGTAAATAGTATTTGTGACAAGGTTTGCTTGACTTTGTCATTTGATTTGACCTAAGAGCAGAGCTAGGAGCAGAAAATTAGATAGCTCATTATTCTGACAAATAGGTCACACTGATTACCAGTGGCAGGTTCTTCACAGCAAGTTCAAAAGCTTGCTTACAATCAATTTACATGCAGTGTATGTCTTTCTTTATGTCTGTTGTCTCAGAAGTCAAATCAGACGTCCCAATTTGCGTGAAATAGAGTGTTGTTTGAAAAGCTGAGTTTACAGCTGGGACCTATAAATAGAGTGCCAGAGAATCCTTTGGAGTCGGTGGGAAATTAAATGCATTTGTTAAAGCCTATTGCACAGTATGAAGGAATCATGAATTGGAGCCAAGTCAGCATGGAACTAAATTTGTTTGGCTCATTTGCATGTTGCACATAAGTTGCACATTTACAGAATGGAAATGCTGTTTTCTAACGTAATTTTTTTTTTTAGAAACAGCAAAAAAAAAAAAAAGAGATAAACAAGAATACACAGACATGGTCATCATAACAGATAGGGGCTCACAAGTATGTGGAATCGAGCCTACAAGGCTACAAAGATCTATCTGAACAGATTTAAACAGGGTACATGGGGTTACATATGAATCAAGGTTCAGTCAGGTTTTATCCTTCGAGTTATAGGACATACAGGATTCCTCTCTTTTCTTGGTGGCTTATCTTAGAGAAAATGTAATTTGTAATTTTCCAGATTATATTAAAAAAATATTGGGGGTTCTTCTGATATATTTCCTAAATAAATGACCTCAAAAGTAAAGTTAATCTCCGTTTATATAACAAATCTGATTGCAGACATGTCCTTCCAGCATAGGAGATATCAGCAGGGCCCTGGGACAGGGGTCATTTCTGGGACAGGGGTCATTTCTGGGACAGGGGTCATTTCTGGGACAGGGGTCATTTCTGGGACAGGGGTCATTTCCACACAATCTCCGACAAAGCCCAACCTCTATTATTAAAGTAATGGAAAATCTAAGTTTCGCCAGGCATATTCTCGCCCTTTCGTCCATATCGCCATGTTCTGGGGGGTCCGTTTAACCCACATGCAAAATCGGACACAGCCAATTTGGAAAGTTCAAGAATGTTTATTTTTTCCGATTCAGATAAAAGCTCCGTAACCGTTTGGCTTCTCAGGATGGGTCCAGGATTTCAGCAACATCTAAAGGAGGAGATAAGTTGGTACTATTTCAAAAATAAGATCTCTCATAGGGAGTTCTGGTGGATATGAAGCTCGGAGAGGGGGTGTGATCCAGATTGAGGTTGAGTTCAGTAGATCTGCTGCAAGAGGACAACCAATGAGATCTTCGACCAGGAGACAGGTAAATGATTGATCTTTAAAGCTTGGAGAAATATTTTAACTCAGCTGAAAGATCAGAATCCTAAAAAACAAGATCCTAGTAAAATGTCAATACTTCAGTAATAATAATATTAATAATAATATATTTTATTTATAATGCCCTATATATTTTTTGATCTCAATGGGTAAAAACAAAAGAAGCGATCACAATGGATACAAATAATTAAGTAAATTAATTAATGAAGTAATGTTGGAAGTGTACATCCAACTTGTCAGCAACAAAATATATCAAGTTTTTTGCCAGCATCATAAGAATTACAGAACTAGTCAGTATATCTCAACATTTGATCAATCCCACGTTTCCTCTGTACCCGTCTGAAACTCCCAGCACCAGGTGTCTTGACTCACCAATACATGAGAACGAACTGAAAATCTGAAGGTAAAAACACTCACAAAGACACGTTGCAGATAAAAGTCGTGTCGCCATGTATGGAGGAGCACAGTTTTGGAAGACGGGCTGCAGCACATAGCTGGAGAAAGTAAGGGCAATAACAGCAAGCGTTGTTGGGTACATGATGAGGACTGCGCTCCACAACAACAGAAACCTGAAAGAGACAGGAAACCCTGGTGACATGGGACAAAATTAAAAACTCACCGAAAGAAAAGGTAAACTTTAATGGAATTACTACACAAAAACACATTTTCTGTATTGGCTTCTAGGTCATCGACAAGCAAACAAAATGCTTGGATCAACATTGATCAGTATATCAGCTTAGAGCACTGAATTTCCAAAACAGATGTTTGTTTTAGGTCCACACATTAAATTGAGAAATTGCAAAGCTCGTCCCTAAATCCTCGACCCAATCGAACATTACTACAAAACATTTTTGGTGCTACAGTCTGATATCATCTCACAGGTTTCTATACCAGTTAAGATTCATCAACAATGAGGTAAGACATAAGGTCTCTGCACTGTTTTGGGGGAATTGTTTGAAGTTCAAGCAAAATGTCAAAGTTGTCACCTGTACGGATTTGAGTTTTCTGTGTGTTTATTTAGGATCCTGTGTCAGTTGAGTCTCTGTGTTGTCCTGTCTACCCTTGATTGATCCCAGCTATGTCTAATTCCCTTGATTGATGTCTCTTGTTCTCTGTCAAGTCCTTGTCTATACTGCCTTTTGTCGTGTCTACCATCCGCTGACATTTGTCTTGCGTCGGTTGTTTAAGTAAATCAGAGCTTTTGCCACTGCTCTTCTGAGCTGCCTGGATTTGTGTTTGTTACTTCATTAAATCATCATACTAAGCTGCTGCCTCACCTCTCTAACTGCAAAGCCACAAATCATGACATCACCTAATTTGTTAGAAAGTGCAACAAATTAGGTTGCACTTTCTAACAACCTAATTTGTTAGGTTGTTAACAAATTACAACCTAATTCCAGGCATATTCTCACCCTTAAAAAAACTAAGGGCGAGAATAACTGTAGTTAAAAAAAACTACATTTTTAAGAGAAAAAATTTAGTTTTTTCTCTTAAAAACTACATTTTGAAAGTAGTATGTAAAGGTCTAACAGAAAACTTTTATGATAAATTAACTTTCTTGACTGCAGTGTGAAGTGAAGGAAAGCTTTTACTCACCCTGTCAGCCCACCAAATATCTCTGTCACATAGGAGTAGTCACCGCCAGATTTGGGAATGGTGACACCCAACTCAGCGTAGCACATTGAGCCTAGAGCAGCAACACAGCCTCCCAGTGTCCACACCACCAGAGCCAAACCCACTGAACCAGAGTGCTCCAGGACCCCCTTTGGAGAAATGAAAATCCCAGAGCCAATGATGTTTCCTGGGGAGAAGAAGAAAGTCAATGTAGCAGACCCAAAGGGGTTCGTTTTCCAGACCGTCCTGTGCTATCTTGGATCTCTTTATCAAGTTGAACATCACATGTTAATGCCAAGTCAAAAGATAGTACTGATGGAAATAGCTGTTTTTGAAAAGCATTTTTTTCTATTATTATGTTTAAAACAGAAATATGATGGGATTGAAACAGTGAGACACCATATTTATAGTCAGTGTCTCCCAATTACAGATTTATGGCCTGAGCCCAAAAAGGCCAAAATTTTTAAAATTGTTGATCGTGACCTAGCTGGGCTCAGGCTTCTGTGTCATAAGCTCGCAATACACACAGCACAAAGAAAACCAAATGAGAATGTGTGCTATAAAATGATCAATCATTTACCCTGTTGAGGAAAGAAAGAAAATAAGATGCAGAAGTTCATTAGACTGTAAAAGATCAATGCTCGCCACAATAAATGGGCATGCAGCTCTGCTCCTATCAATCACACATCCCAGATCATTTGCACTTGACCCCCCGGTGGGGGGTCAAGTGCAACAAAATGGAGCTGGAAGATGTTAGACACCCCCCCCCCAAAAAAAAACAAAAACAGATGCTTAATCAAATTATGGTCTAACATGAAAGTGGTAAAATCATAATATGTCAAGTTTACTTGGGTCTCAAAGTTTTCTTAGATTATCTCAAAAGACAGGAAGAGTTGGACAAATGAGAAAAGAACCTGCATGACCAAAGAAACCTGAGCCACTGGGGCAGGGACCTCTCAGCTAAACGCTGTGCTCTTCAAAACAGACCGAGACACAGAGACATGACGATGTTTGATATTCCAGATGGAACAAAGAAAATTGATTGGATATTAGGGACCAGCTCCAAAGCTCACAGAAAATAAATGAATAAATAAAATAAATTCAATACATTCAAATAAATTATTTTTGAATTTGTAACTTCAGGGAACATCCTGGGTACAACTAATAGAATCTAAGATTTATTATAGGTTACAATTAAGTTTCAATTTCAATGTCTAAATTAAAGTTAAATTCTCCCTGTGATGACTTCATCAGTATTTCTTACTGAATAAGCTGAAAAATCTGAGAATTCAGAGAATTTTATTCCAGCAAACTAGGAATAAAAGCAAAATAAGATATTAAAAGAGCTGTATTCAAAAATTTGCCCTGGACGAATCAATAAACCTGAATAAAATGTGATTCTGGCCCTTCTCTTCAGACAGTAATTCATGGAATTGGTCCATTTTTAAAAGGGGGAATGAGTAAACTGGCTTTTGCTAACATAATCCTACTGATCCAGACAGATTTCTATAGGACAGCATAAAGGTAGTTATCACATCTTCAACTGTTAAAATAGTTTATGATAGAGATTTTATGTTAAACTGCGACAGATGGGCGACCTGTCCAGGATGTGCCCACCTCTTGCCCGAAATGTTTGATGGAGATAGGCACCAGCAGCCCTCCCAACCTCAGTAGCGACAAAGGTGTACAGGAAATGGATGGATGGATTTTTTGTTAAATAAAACACATTCTTTTTTTTTTTTTTGCTTAGTTAATAAGAATGCAGTTTTTTAAAATTTGATTATTTATCCCCCTTTGACCTGGTTTTAAACTTGTTTCATTTGGACTTGAATGACAAGTAGGCAGAAGCTATAAAAAGCTGAATTAAATTGAACCTGTCTTCCTGAGCAGCCCTGCTAAAAAAAAAAAATCTCACTTCCTCTGTACGAAGCAAATAGCGCAGGAGAAGGGGCTGGTTTTACTAGGCTAGTATTAAACCATACGTGTTTCCTTCCTTCCTGAAGTGTATGTGTGATTGAATTGAAATAATATTTTTTGTAACATGCCTCAAGAAGATATATGTTGTCAATTGGTGCTATATAATTCTAATGAAATTTAAAGTCACAATCAAGTATTATATAATGTTTATTTATCCCTTAAAATCCCAATAAAACACATTGAATTTTGTGCTTGTCATGGGAGAAAATATAAAAAAGTTCAAGTGGTATTGTTATTGTTTTGTTCATTTGTCTGACCAACATGTTTAAAAGCTCTTTGGGGAACAGAAATGTTTTAAAGGCTTACTGTGAAAAAATTGAACCTGGTGAAAACCAAGTCGTGTACACACTAAAACCTTAGAACTGTGTGTGTGTTTTACTGTGACTTTAGAGCCATGTGAATATAATGTTTAGCATAATTCAATTTATGGATGTTTGTCCAAAAGGCTGTCATGCGGTTTAGCACACATGCTAATTTCCTTTTTTTTCTCTGAGGTTTTTGTTGGCTCTAGTGGCCAGTATTTTTTGAAAGTAGACTGACAGGAAAGAGGGGAGGACATGCGGCAAATGTCACCGGGGCCGGGAGTCGAACCCTCGACGGCCACGTCGAGGACTAAGGCCTCCACACGAGGGTTGTGCTAAACCCCTACAACACCACAGCATTCTAAGTGGATTTGTTTGTTGTCAAAGTCAAATTTATTCATACAACATTTGACCAAACTGCTTCACAGTTTACATCGATCATCATCATTTGAAGGAGTTTTCCTTGACTGTGGGAATTGCCTAAGCAACACTCACACTAGGAGTTAGGAAGGAATGTAGAGGCTATTAATCAGGACACTCTTCAATAAATTCTCAGTATGCACAGAAGAGTGCCGGTAGGTGATACAAATTCAGGCTACAGCACTACCAGTAGCGCAGCAGAAGGCAGCCAAGTGGCACACACGGCTCTTACATAAGCAGACATAAAACACACACTCTGGTCTGGAGAGGTGGGAAGTGACTGCCTCATGTCATCAAAATAGTATTCTAATATTGTTGACTGCATGCCTACGGTGCTTTTCATGACCCTATGATGAACAGATTCAGAATCATTAATGCAAATGTGAAATGCTACTTTAAACAAACAACTTTACAAATTAGAGCTGCACAGTATATCGTTTGAGCATCATCATGACAATCTGCCTGCACAATAGTTACACTGCAGCTGTAATATAGGAGAAAAATAAACTCACCATGTTCTCATTTAATTTCAAGGGTACCTGACACACACTGTGTGCAGCAATCTACCAACCACAATCATTCCTAAATCAGCTTGTCGAAGCAGACCTGCACATGGAGCGAGTCTCTGGTTATAATATTGAAAAACGAGCAAAGAGTTGGCGCCAAAAACAAACACAAAGTCAGTTTTGGAATGATTTTGGCTACAAGACGGATGATATTGACCAAACGCGTCTTCCGTGTTGATAGGGCCTTGCACCAGTTTTACGAGAGGTAATATTACTAATTTATATGAACATTTAAATCTTCACCATACACTTTAGTTCAACAAATGTAAAGCCAAATCTGAATGTTTTCCAAAGCAACAACAACAACAAAAAAACATTTTGGAAGCTTTTGTAAGTGTGACTCCATATGAGAAAGGTTCCAAATGGCAGAAAGATATAAGATATGCTCTCATGCTTCACCTGGCTGGTACCCATTTATACTTTTTCCAAAGATGGTTTAAAAAGTAGTGATCAAACTACGTTTTTCCTTACGCTACCATCCTGGAACTGCATGAGAAATGCAAAGCAGAAGTTCAAGTAAAGCTCTCAGATGGGGAGTATGATGCAGCGACTTGTTGTCCAGTTGGACAGCAGAGACTGTCCACTTCATTAATCAACACAGAAGAAATACATACTTATAACATTCACAAAAAGAGGTAAGATCAGTGCAGAAGGCACAAGATGAGCAGCATAACTAGTATTTTTATTTGTAATGCAATATATATTGTAGAGTTAAAAAAAATGTAATAATTTTTTCAAAATCATACAGTCCCATTGAAAGTGACTGCTTTGGTTTTGCATACGTGCCCCACACATCACTGGGACCTTTTGATAAATCATTAAAGTGTTCAAATAAACTTTTTCTCTTCAAATTTCAAAAATCAGATCCAACAAATCTTATCAAATAAAAATCACGAGCAAAACAGTCTGTTTGACACTCAAGAGGAATCTGTGGCAAGATTTTCAAGGGTTTCATTTACACACAGTTTATGTCTGTGCTGCTCGGCCCACAGAAGAGTTGTTCCAACAAATGTGGCATCAGGTTTGTTTTGGAGGGAAAAAATTCTAAATCAGAAATAATCATCAAAGCACTTTTTTAAAAACTTTATTACTGTGGTTAGATTTATCCAATTGTAATTACAAATGTATTTTTAGGAAGGTATATGACTATTATTTGGAGATAATAAATTATCCAGTTTGTTTTATTTCAAGCTGTTACATAGGTAATTATGAATTAATTAATATATATATATAAGTAGTTTAGTCAATCTTCATAATAACAGAAATAATAATAATATTAATACTTTTCAGGACATAAATCTGCATCAAAAGGACATTATTGCAATAGTTACTATTTTTGGGGATCTCCACCACTGATGTCAATCCAGTAGAATCACAGTGAATAAAGATTTAACGAACAACAGCTTACAGGTGAAACACCCTGTTATAGCAGAGTCCTGCGCCTGGTCAGCACTGCCTTCTAAAATAAATAAATAAATAAATAAATAAATAAATAAATACCCTAATCGATTTTTATTTGCTCCTTACCTTTCCCCTGTCTGAGTCTCACTGCAGGGCATCTAACCTCTGACTTGAACTCCTCCACCCTGTCCTCCCATCATGGACCAGGTGATTTCTCTCCTCCCACACCACCAGCTGATGAAAGTGATGGAGAAGATCCAGAGAATCATGAAGTTGTCTGCTGATCTTTGAGATCAGATGAAACCTTTCCAATCACTGTCTGGTCTCCTGTTAATGACCTCTGTTGATCTGCTGTATCATATCAGCATGGAGATGGAAAACCTGCTTCAGAGCTGTGAGAGACGAAGGCACCACATTGAACTGCTTGATGCTCGTTTCGTCTGAGGGCAACATGGACACTGGATGAGGGTCGGTCTGGAAAACCCAAAGAACCAACACCAGAACCAGTTGGACTCATGTGGGGGCCGGAGGAGAGAAAGGGGGGAGGATTACGCTGCAGCGACACCAGCAGCAAAAAGAAGTGAAAAGAGACATTAAGATAAGTTACACACACAAACACACTGCTGTCGCACACACACTGCCACTGCAGAAAAGAATGACTTATATAGAGGTTTTTATGCTCAATATCAGAGAAACGTTTTCAGTTGTTCCTGTTAACTCTGAGTCCTGAACAGAAGGACCACTGCTAGCTAAGCTCTAAGGGTCCACAAGCCATAGATTGAGAAACTGTGAAGGAAACTCCGGTCAACATTATGCCACTGAAATACAACAACTGGAAAAGTAGAGGTGGTTTTAAAATTTGATTGGTTACTTTCAAACACAGCGTGAACTTGATTAAATTTAAGTGTTGAAATAAATGTTAAAAAAAACTTAATGATTTTAGACAAAGAACATAAATAAAATGTTATCCAAGGGAATTATGAACGGGTAGAAATAAACGGGTTTCCTGACTACTTGACGTTTTGAAAACATCTGACACTCAGATGGTAAGATTTTTATTTATTTATTTTCCTTTTTTTAAGCACTGTGCTTTGGAGATACAAAAAATATTTCCGTATTAAGAATTAAAGATCAACAATACTGCAGTGTTTGTAATATTTGGGTACACCGCAATATTTGGTTGCATTTAATTTGAGGAGGAGAAAATTCTTATAAAATACAGCTATAATAGATTTGAACTAAAAGACTTGAAAGTTCTCCTGGAACTGGAGTTTATTGTTACAACAGAATCAAAATTTTGTTTTTGAAATAAGCTTTTCAGCAGCAAAAGCATTAATCAGTTTGTTGCTTAGATCCTAAATTATGTTTGATTTTGGATTTTGTGTGCTTCACGTTTAAAATATTTACTAAAGGTTATAAACTGATGAAAAAACCCTGAAGTTTACAAAAGGAATATTGCATTAGATGATATAAGATCATCGGTTGTCTTCAGGATGATTATTTTTATTTATAAACAGATTTGATACTTTGAAGACCAAAATTATAGTTTGATCTTCGTTTATCCTAACGGTGTTAGGGAGATTTACGACCTCCTGCTGTCCATCTGTCAGAGACTAAAACACCTTCCAGTTCCACCCACATGCTGGGTTTCTTCCCACCCTGAGTTTTCATACCAACGCTCAACGTTATCAATTTAAAAAATATTCCCTGGTTCAAAACTTTACTGAGGCAGTGGTTGTAACTTCAGACTCCAATTCTGGCAGCAGAGTTCAGATACAGCCTCCAGAACATCAGAACCACCATGAGAGCCATCAAGCGAATGTTGGTTACTTGCTGCCTCTCCTCTCAGATCTATCTCCAAACCGCTTATTTAGGGCTGGAAATAGATCAACTCCATTGTTTTATTACTTGTGTAATAGAACATCAGAAACATAAGATCTTCATTTTTCATGCAAAAGGGAGGATTTCACATGATGGGAGTGCAGACAGCAGGACCTGATAATGTTTAACATCAGAGAAAAATGAACTGAAATTCAAATTATACCGTGAATGTCAGGTGCTAGAAGTTTGTTGTTTTGGTTCTGTCTGCTGTATTTTCAAACTGGGGAAAAATTAAAGTGTGGAAAAATAATAAACTAAAAAGCTAAATTTAAAAAAAATATGTAACAACGAGAAATAGATTTAAAAAAAATTAAAAAAAAGTTCCCACACTTCAAAACTGTTTTGTCAATTCTCATAAAATTTTAACTGAAGCAAAAACAATCGAGGTGCAATAACGTGTTGTGGTAATGTGTCAGTGTCACAGACTAGATTCATCCGTGGAGTGAGTTAAAACCACAGCGCAGGCCTCATGCGGTGCCCGTCAGCCCTTCAGGCCTGGTGCAAAGCGTTAGAACCAAAACAGAAGCGTGAGGGAAACTTTTGCAGCGATAAAGTGAAGCAGTGGAGCTGAACACGCAGCTTGTTTTCCTGCCTCACCTATGATGATGGTGCAGGCGCTCAGCAGCCCGATCTCCTTCTTCAACGTCACCCTCTCCGGGATTTCCTTTTTCTTCTTCTTCTTCTTGGAGTCCGCGGCGGGTTTGTGCGTCCAGGAGCGGATGCTGTTGCAGCTCTGTCCTTCCATGTCTGATCCGGTCCGAGTTCGCCTCAGTCCCAGTGCTCCCAGTGCTCCCAGTGCTCCTCTGCTCTCCTCACTCCTCATTCATATGCACGTTCAAAGAGCCGCGCTTGCGCAACGACAGGCGGTTCTCCAGGGCAGAATGTTAAATACCCAGAACCCACCGTGATACGTTCAGGGAACCCCAGGGGGGAACCCGTCCCGAAACCCGAGGCACCTTCCAGCCGCATCCAGACGGTTTTCATGGTACCGGACTGGAACGGCCATGTTTCACACGGGATCTGTGAAGGAACCTTAAAAAGGCTGGAGAACTTTGAACTTTTAAAATGTGCAACTCAAGTCAACATTTAAGGTTTTTCTCCAGCTTTAAAAGCTCTTTTCTCTATGAACGAATTACAGTTTTTAGCTGGAAAATTGGGAACTGAATGGCATCATGTCCATTTCTGTGCCATGTGCCTTTTAAATGGTTAATGGTTGCATTTTATTTATTATTATTTCTTCATTTGCATTTGATGTCCGACATGAGAGAATCGAAGTTGAAACTAACTAAATAAACAGAATAAAGTTTGGCAACAATTTAAAAAGTTGATGTCAAATATTGTCTTAAGGATTAAGAAGCATGCTTATTGATCCTACTTGTCCTGTTTTAATAATGACCAATTACCAGTTGATTTCAGTAACCTGATTTTTGAACAGACAATCGAGAATACCTATGCAGGAAATGAATGAAATAAGTGAGCAGCTAAGTGAAAACAAATTGTGATTGTGAACACCCTTCATTCTCCCTTTAAAGCCATGTTTGCCTACCGCCCTCGGAACTGGAGTTATATGTTGTTATAAGATATTCATATATTTCACTTGTACCTGTACCTTTTGCCACACTTAGCAACAGGTGAGATAGTCACCTGTTGTTGCATCTCTAGCCCTGATACCAACATAAAACCCAGTAAGAAGGCTGAGCAGTTCAATGACAAGCTAGTCAGCATCGTTCCAGGGAATCTATGTGAATTTTTCTTGTCTTTCTGCTCTTTTTACAATTACAATATAATTATTACTGACAGAAATTCAAACAATCTTTATAAAATAATAATTTAAAAAAAAAAAAAAAACAGCCTACTGTGCATTAGCATACTTAGAAGTGTGAATGAGGTTGATTGACAGCGCTAAGACTCTCCTCCTGGCTCTGATTGGATTACAATCTTAAGGACTACAATCGGAATCGGCCTTACCAGACGAACCCCCCCTGGGGAGAAATAGAAAAACTTGACTGACGCCGAAAAAGCGCAAAAATCGGAAGCTTTGTTAGCTAAACTGCAAATGCAGCAAGGTTGGGGTTTTTTGTTAGTTTTTTTTAACCAAGCAAACAGAAAGGGTTCGGGACGGACCACTATCAGTCTCATACCTTATTTGGAAATGGGACCATTGCACTCCGGAAGTGAAGGGGGCGCTATTTCCTATATTATCCGCGGTCTCCCGTTTTTATTTTCTTTAGAAATCTGTGATCTATCTTCACCTTTAGGAAGGAGTTTCACTCTCAGCATGTATTTGAAATTCTCTCTTTTATTCACTTCAGCGCAGCTCACAGTTTTTAACAAAATTCTGTAGCTTTCGGTACTTCTAAATCTGCTTAGTCGCATCTTTTCGGGCCTGCTACTGCCTCTAGTGGCGTGGGGGTGGTAACACAACTAATCAAATTACATTACCCTTTCTGTTTGCTGAAGCGAGTTCCTTCTTGAAAAACCAGAGAATGAGGGAATGGAAGTTAAAATTTACACCCGGGTTACATTTTTGTGTCTTGCTTTTGGGATTTACTCGGTTGATTCAATTATTTCCAATGATGTTGATCTGTTTGATCTGAATCTGTATTGACTGTCCAGAAAGTAATTTATATTTTTCTAAGAATTTATCTTATTATTGAATAGTTTTCGTAGTACTGTGGGAAACTGTGGAAGTAACTTGTGAAGTGGTGTCTGTCCACAGGCTTTCGCAGCAGCACAACTTTAGCTATTTTTCAGTGAATTCATGTATAAACTTCAAACCCAAGTATTTAACATGGTTAAAGTGAGCTTCGCCATTTCAATTCTGAGTTATTAGCTGTAAGCCCAAACTACTGGCATCACCAAAAAATAAAAATGACTTCATAAGACATTATTGTACAGTAATCCCACACATTTTATCACAGAAAGATTTCTTAAAGTCTACACATTGAGATGCATTGCATCGCCATATAATTTATATAATGGCCCAATGAACACTGAAAAGTACATGTCAGTCTTTATCTTCCAGTAATAAGATTTATGTGGAAGAAGCTGTGAATCTGCTGGGCGCTCCCCTCGCCCACAACGGTCTCTAGCTCAGCAGGAGATGCATTGGAGATTTCCTTGAGACTGGGAAAATTCTGCATCAGAGTCAAAGCTTTGACCCTGCCAACCCCAGGGATCTGCTGGACCAGAGTCAGGGTCACTGAGTCCAACAGCCGACCTGAAGTCTTCCGCCTAAAAGGGTTCTCTCTGCCCTCCCCGTGAACCTAAAGATAAATGATAATGCATTTTATTTGTAAAGCGCTTTGCTAAAATCTCAGATACTTTACAGGAACATCATGTAAACACAGCAAAAGAGAGCTTGAGTTACTGTGTGTATACAAAAGATAGTTTCAAGTTAATAAAAAAACACATGCTACACATATCTAAATATTTCTATGTTTCACAAGGAAATTATGAACAATTTGCAGCTTTAAATAAAGACTGGTTTTATCTAATCAAATCACATTCTTTGATTTCTCCAGTGCATTTAACACAATTCAGCCTGATCTGCTCTGTGAGAAACTTCAGAAGACGCAGATGGAGGACTCAATAATCACCTGGATCTATGACTACCTGACTAACAGACCACAGTTTGTGAGACTGAAGAACTGAGTGTCTAACCAGGAGGTCAGCAACACAGGAGCTCCACAGGAAACTGTACTCTCACCATTCATTTTCACTCTGTACATTTCAGACTTAGAGCACAAGTCCAACTCACTCTTTTATAAACTAGGACCCAGGATTCTAACATTAGCCCATTCGAGTCTGCACACATGAAATATACATTTACCGTAATGCTCTGAATACCTCTCTTACCAACACATGCAAAGTTATCTGCATGTGACATAGGTAAAATATGCTATAGACAAAGAAAGAAACATGGCTGTAGGTCATATCTAATATCCAGATCAATAATAGATACTTACAATCTGAGTAATGAGCTGTGAGGCTTCTGTTTGCCCACTAACTGGGAGCAGAGACAAACCTAAGTCAAACACCACGAATCTCTGCAAAGCAGAGAAGTATTGCTCACTGAGCCTTGTCCTCTCCACTATTACCAGCTCCTGAAAGCTGCTACTGGCCTGAAAAACACAAGAAGAACGGTGCAAACCAGTGAGAAGGTTTGCATAAAACTATACTGTCAGATAGCTTACTGGCATCACCTACGTTTCGGTATCGAACCAGCTTCCTTTTGTAGCCATTTCCTGCTATTATGTCACACTCTGACACATAAAGAAGCCTCGTTTTGCTGGGAAGATGGAAATCTGCGACACCCAGCTCCTTTTCAAAGAGAATTTTCACACCTCCATCTGCAGAAGAAGTTCAGCAAGGTTAGCGTTGAGATGCGAAAAGATGGCAGGAGTTCAAACTGATACACAGTAATCTAAATTGATCAGTTCAAAAGCAGAAGTCATTTTTTAGATTTACTACATACAGAATGATAGATTTAAAATCTATTTCTTTCAAGTTCTATGCAATTTGACGATTATGGCTCACAGCAAATGTCATGGCCAAAACAACCACTGGGAAAACTCACAAGGTGTGGACTGCAGCTTCAGTAAGAGCTTAAAGAGCAACTACACACAGACATACCCAGGACATGGATTGTAACTGTAGCAAATCACTAATGAACCACAGACTTTGTTGGTCTAGATCAGGGGGGTCAAACTCCAGTCCTCAAGGGCCGCTGTCCTGCAGTTTTTAGATGTGCCACAGGGACAAAACACTGGAACGAAATGGCTTAATTACCTCCTTCTTGTGTAGATCAGTTCTCCAGAGCCTTGCTAATGACTTAATTATTCAGGTGTGGTGCAGCAGAGGCACATCTAAAAGTTGCAGGGCAGTGGCCCTTGAGGACTGGAGTTTGACACCTGTGGTCTAAAGAAAGGACTGGATAGCTGGCACAGAAATTGCAACTAACTGGTCCTTTGGAGCCATTTCATTTTTTTCACTTTCACAGTTTTATTTTGACAATGAATTAGAAATTAAGCTCTTACACTTTTAGGTTCAGCTGTATTGAGGATCGCAGTTTTCATCTGCTGGACTAGGGGTCTGAAACCTGAAGCTCCAGAACCTGCAAGTGACTCTCTGGCCCTTTTATTAAACGATTAAATACTTCCCCGTTTTCTTTAATTCTTTTGTTCTGTGCCCCCATAAAACACACTAATTGATTGAAAATCCGGTGCAAGATAAGAATGACAGAGGCCAAAAGTTAGAGGAAGCGTGAACTGCATTAACACAGAGACACTATGTAAAAGTTACATAAATATTAAACGTGAAGTGTTGAAAAATAAACTGGAACATACTGTCAATAAGTCGAAAATAAAATGCTGTCAGCTCATTTAAACTTTACTTCGGTAAATTTACTTGGCTCTTATCTGTCAAAAGGACAAACTGGAGGTTCACAAACTGAAGCCATGCTTGTTTTGGAGAGAATGTGTTTCCTCCTAAAGCCTTTTAAACCTGAACATTTCCCACTGTTTAGTCATTAAACATCTAGGAGAATCAAACACAGACGTCAGGCTGTTCTGTTCTCAGTCATGTCTGACATTCAGTGCTCTAAAAGTTACAGAAGTGGGGGGGGGGGGAAAAAAGCTTTTAACCTTTTAAGCCCTGAAGAAGAGACGAAGTCCTCCATTTTTCGTGGCAAAGAATGTGTCCGTACGGAAGATCTGAATTCACCAAGACAGCTGCTTTAGGATCCATACAGCTAAACACTGATTAAATGTTGTCGTCCTGACAACTCTTCGGATAATTTCCAACCACCTCTCATCCCCAAGGAATGTTTCTTCTTCTTCTTCTTCTTCTTCTTTTTAGTTGATGTTGATAGCCAATGTACGGGTGCATTAGCGCCATCTATTGGAATGGAATGGGAAACAGTAGAAAATCCCTTAGGCCTGCATCTGATTCCTGCCTCGTAGAAAGAAGGTCCAGGTCTTGTGCGAAATTCTACCGGATTTGAATCGCAGGCTGTCCCTGTCTATTCTCTATCAGTTCCAAACAAGGAAATTAATCAGACCAAAGAAGCATATTATATTTATTTATTTTTATTCATCCCAGGGGGCGATGGGTCTGCCGACAGGAACGAGGTGGAGTGACTGACAGCATGGTGCACAGACAACAACCTGATCCTAAACACAGCCAAGGCCAAGGAGATCATGGTGGATTTTAGGAGAAGGAAAAGAGACATTGAACCACTTAACATCTGCGGAGAGCCTGTAAAGAGGGTGTCAAACTTCCGTTTCCTGGGAGTTCACATTATGGATAACCTGGCCTGGGATGTAAACACAGCAGAACTGGCAAAGAAGGCCCAGCAGAGAGTCTATTTCCTGAGAGTCGTCAGAAGGAACAATGTTTCTCAAAAACTGCTGGTGTCCTTCTGTCGATGTTCTGTTGGAGGGGTGTCAAACTCCAGTCCTCAAGGGCCGGTGTCCTGCAACTTTTAGATGTGCCTCTGCTGCACCACACTTGAATATAATAATTAGGTCTTTAGCAAGGCTCTGGAGAACTTATCCATACAAGAAGGAAGTAATTAAGTCATTTCATTCCAGTGTTTTGTACCTGTGGCACATCTAAAAACTGCAGGACAGCGGCCCTTGAGGACTGGAGTTTGACACCTGTGTTCTATTGAAACCATCATCTGCTACTGTCTCTGTGTGTGGTTCCCCAGCTGCACAGCAGTACAGAGGAAGACTCTCCAGAGAATCGTAAAATTTGCTCAGAAGACCATCGGCTGCTCTCTGCTTTTTCTCAAAGATCTCCACAGGTCCCTCTGCCTCAGGAAAGCCAAGAATATTTTAAAAGACTCCTCACACCCCGGTCACAATTTGTTCCAACTGCTGCCATCCGGCTACAGATACAGGACAAGCAGACTGAAGAACAGTTTATACCCGGTAGCCATAAGGGCATTAAATACCTGGTACTATTTTCACCAATTCTGTTATAATCCAGGTAACTTATTGCATGGTTCTACAATGACAATAAAGATTGTTATTATTATTATTGTTAAAAGGGGAACTGTAGTACAAAACAACAGAGAGGATCTTAAAGAATTGATATTGAATCTAACAGAACTATTAAAATCAGACCTGAGCAAAGACATGTGGAGAAGAGCTGGTTTCAGGGTTCCTGGGTGTGTGTATGAGAGTGCGAGTAATGCATCTTTTCCAGTGAGGATCTAGGTGGAGAACCTGGGCAGCCTACACAGGTGGAGCTCATAAACCGCATCAGAGTCCTGGGATTAAAAGAGCGGCAGAGCCTTCACTCCGTGTCTCTCTGGCCTCTGCTTGCTGTTACCTGTCACTAGCTGTTGACTGTCTCATGTACATTTGCCAGAAGTTTTATAGTCCTTGTGTTTGCCACCTCTAGGTTGTCTCATTGGATTTCCAAGAAGAATGAGTTCCACTGTTTCCCCTCCTGTGGATTCACCTACAAGTTACCTGCCTGCTCAGCCGTTCCTCATTTCTCCACCCAGCTCCATCAGACCCCTGGCTCTCTGTATGACAACCCACCTTGCACTAATCTGGGGCTTCACCATCAACCATTCTCCACACAGGACCCTGGCCATCTTTTCCTCTGTGCCTCACTCTGAATCATTCTAAAGTAAGCTCTCTTTTATTTCATCCCTGATCAGTCGTTTCTGGCCACCATTAACTCCACTCTCATTCCAGATGATCTCATGACCCTTTCCATCCTCCTGAAGGATCAAGATCTGTCAGTTTATTTCTTTGAAAATAAAACCAAATCCTTATTTGAACTCTGATGCTGCATGTTGGTCAAATCCAAACATGTCAGCTGGTGCTCAAAGTTAAAAAAGAGGCACATAGAACAAGACCTCAAACAACATAACTCATGTCAATTAAGAGTCTAATCTGGAATTGAATCATACAATGTATCATTGTGATTATGTGGTGAAATGCAATTGTATTTATGTATGTAGACTACTACAGCTACGGTTACTCATCAAGAGTAATAAGTACCTCATTAAAATTTTACTTTACTCATTAAAGGAGCTAATTTAAAAGTGTGGCGATACTAAATATATGAATCTGTCAACAATGCCATCTTGGGAGTTGCACCCAAGAAACTAGTTCAGTGAGGTGCGTAAGGTTTGTGACCAATGAGAAGACTTCATTCCACTACAAAGTATTTCATTTTATTTCTTTCCATTATTTTAAAAACAATTAAAATTCAAAGAGCCACAAGGGGAAGGGAAGTGCACAGTACTGAGGCCTTCCAGCAGGGGGGAGGGCAGTCCAAATGTGGGGAACTGGTTCCTAAAACAAATTAATCAAAATAAATCACCCCAAGCACTTGTGAACAAACACTCAATCGTGAAGAAATCCCAACACCGGTCACTCGCACAGCACACTGGTCCAGTCCCCTGGTTAACCCTAACCCCCCTCCCCCGCCTTCAGCTCTCAGCCTGGAGACAAAAGGATGGGGTTAAAGAAAGCAAAAACAAAGCAGCAGGGTCTCCAGCAAGCTGCAGCAGCTTTATGTCTGAAATAAAGTTGGATTAGTAAGTAATTTTTAGAAAAACAGTAGGCAGAGGAAGCCATTGTCACCTACCAGAGCTGGATGACTCCACCCCAACCAGAGAGCCCCTTCCGGCCAAACAGTAGGAGGATCAGATTGCCAGTATGTTCTATATGTAAATAATTGTCAATTTGTGCTTTTGAACTGCATGGGTGCACTGCAAAAATACATACCCGTTTTATGTTGCCAAGCTGAACTGGGGAGGGTAAATTACCACCACACCCCAGACTCAAAGAGGAGACTTCAGGCAGCTTCTAGATGTAAACAATTTAAGTTAACCAACTAAAAAGATGCAGGTCTTATACAGAAGGAGAAACATTACTTACTGATTTCAGATCTTAGAGTTTAGACCTCTACAAGTCAACCAAGTGACCTTTCCACTGAAGTGCAACCAAATGCAGGCATGAAGAAAGCAGGTGAGTCTGCCTTTTATGCTCCCACCCCTTATGAGGCAATTAGGTGCCAGGTGCCCTCAATCCTGGGGCAGACTTCATTCTGCTACATTAGCATCATCAGTGTAATTCCCTCCAGAATCACGCTTCGCTTGTCTTGTCATTATGTACCACACGAAGTGGAAAGCTGACTCATTTTAATTAGCTGCTAGCATAATTACATCTTTGCTTATCTCAACACTTTCCTAAACATACTCCCTTCAGCCTCCATCGTTTTCTTTCCAAAAGAAACTTGGCAGCTGAACAAATGTCATGAGTTTTCCCAGAGCTGCTGCCCCCACTCATGGAAATGACACTTTGGCTCCGACTCCACTCTGGAAGCAGAAAGGGATTATTAAGAGGGAGTAAAGGATTCATACCGTTGGGTTTATTCATACTTTGGTATGAAACCATATTTCTTACATCTCTTAAGAACAACAAAAAATGTGATGGATTTCTAAAACTCACCATGCTCAATTAAGTTCAGTTAAATATTTTTACAGATTTTTTCTATTTTATATTACATCACATACACTTCAGAAGATCATGGTATCAGATATAATGGGGAGCAAAGCACAGGCTCGTACTACATGATGTCATTAGTCAGGAGATTTCCTAAGTTCTCTTTGGATCATGTTGTTACAAAATCCTTGACAGACATTCTCATATTAATAATGTCATAAATAAACGCTGCAGATATATTCAGTAAATCCTTGACTATTGCCAGAGGAGACGCTTGTCTAATTTCATGTAACATCCTTCGTTTGTTTGACTTGTCTCTGTTTTATGTCTGGCATGCTCAGGCTTGGTCTGGACTATTGCTGAATCTGGAGTCGGGAGACTGTGCTTCTTTCTCTGGGGTTAGTCAGCATCATCAGCCTCTGTTTCTAGATGGCTCTCAGATTTGAGGGATTGATAGTTTGAGCCCAAAAGAATTTGGGTTGAACGCTTAGGTCAATGCATTTTGTTTTGGAAAAGCCGTGACCCCGTATTGTCCTTTAATTATTCTGTCTGTAGGACATTTATGAAATAGTGAAATAAATGAAAGAATGACATGAGCATCTTTAGTCTCTAAAAGAAGTCTTTCAAACCCTAGGAAACAACGATTTGTTTATCAAATAGAAGCTACCAGTTAGCTAAGAGTGGCTAGCTTCATTAGCAAACAGTACTTGACCATTTAGAGGCAAAATATTCAGGCTGCTCAAAAACGAATACACACAGAAACTAAAAACCACAAAAGGTTATATTATTATTTATATATATATATATATATATATATATATATATATATATATTTATTTATTTTTTTTTTTCCAGCTGCTTCATTTCTTTATTTCTTAACACATCAGTTACATGTCAGGTTTGCACTTCACCGAAAGATTTTGGTGTGAAAGAGGACCACAGCCTGTTACTACAAATCAGGAAAGTAGTTAAAATGTCAGCTGAGTAATATTTTGTGCTAGTAGGGAACTAATGTACCTTCGCACTGTCACAGAGTTGGACTTCACTCTCTCTTCTTATAAGGAAGTCTTCTGCTGTACACTAAATTGAACACAGCAGAAAGATTATCTGAAGTGAAGGCAAAACATCCAGGGGTCATTTTCTGTTTTTTGACCTGACCCAGAATGCCTTTAAAATGAGATCACTGCGGGAGTCTCCCTCTCGTCGACTCAGTCGCCTCTGTGTCCAGAGGCACAGATCTGGCCCAAAAGTCCACAGGAACCATGTTTGTTTGTTTTTTTGTTTTTTGGTCGACTTGCATAAGAACACAGCGTCTTGGCCAAATCTGACAGCTAGATGCTTTAAAGCTGTGATCGGACTGTCCACTCGCATTTAAATTTCCCAGCTTCACACAATCTTGAAGTTTATAAAAGGGTTTATTTGCAGTGTATAATTGCAAAGGGTTCAATAAAATGGAAAGACCTCCACCCGGTGTTGAGCTACGTTTCTTAACTTCTAGAAAGTTTCTCTTCAATAACTGTAGCTGTCTTGTCGTGGTGATTTCGAGGGCTATAAAAGTTTGACAGAATGACTTGCTGTATTTTCTGCTCCCACAAACTTTATTTAACTCGCTCCCTTGTGTCAGGTGGGCTGGTTAATCATTAAAAACATCCAAAGGGCCCCAATCTAATTCTTTTCTGACTTTCACAGGCCATCCGAATTCATGTACAGTGGCTCTCAAAAGCAGTGTTGTATAAAGTACTCAAAAAATGTACTTAAGTAAAAGTACAAATACACAGACAAAAATGTACTCTAGTAAAAGTAAAAGTACCACATTAATATTTTTACT
>CAEFZX010005769.1:0-19214 GCA_903066825.1 Alfaro cultratus | reverse complement strand
GCTCCAACCACAACAACAGCTGCTCCAACAACAACAGCTGCTCCAACCACAACAACAGCTGCTCCAACAACAACCGCTGCTCCAACAACAACCGCTGCTCCAACCACAACAGCTGCTCAAACCACAATTACTGCTGCTCCATCCACAACTACTACTGCTCTAACCATAACCACAGCAGCTCCAACCACAACTACTGCTGCTCCATCCACAACTACTACTGCTCCAACCATAACCACATCAGCTCCAACCACAATCATAGCATCTGAAACCACAACAACAGCTGCTCCAACCATAACCACATCAGCTCCAACCACAAACATAGCAGCTGCAACCACAACAACAGCTGTTCCTTTAACAGCCACACCTTCTCTGACCGCAACGATTCCATCAAACACGGCAGTTTCATCTCCCACCACAGCTGCTCCGACTCTATCAGCTAAGCCCACCTTAATGCCATCTACTCAAAACCAAACCACAGCTTATCAAACAATTCCAGCTACTGGGGCAACTACTACAACTGAACCTCCTTCTCCAGTTTTTTATGTTGGAGTGGTTGTTTACGAACCATTTGATGAAGATCTCATTGATGACAAGAGCCAAAAATTTAAGGATCTTGTGCAAAGGATCACAGCAGTAGTAAGTGCCATAGTAAAATTTATCATTATGGTCATATTATCAAACATTCAATTGAAATATTAAAATATTCAGTTATACAATATTCTTATCAATGTACTTAATCTTTTGTCCTACAGTATGACATGCTCTACAGGAAAGCTTTCGGAGCCCTCTTCATCCGTAGTTATGTCATTGCATTTAGGTAAGATTATTATTTTTTTTTTAAATAACAAAATAAATACATGTTTTCCTAAACTTGTTTATTTTTTATGTTTATTTTGCAGAGTTTCTTTAGCATCCCGAATTCGAATGAATGTCACAGAAGTAGAAGTTGGGGTGGAGTTTAACAAAACCACGCCACCTGTGGAACTCCCAAGCAACGAAGAAGTACAAAAAACTTTAGCAAATGCTATAGATTCATCCGCTAACTACACTATTTTGAATGTCCCATTTTCACCTGGTTCTGTCCAAGTAATAAGTAAGTAAAACTTGGTCTAACACTACACAGAAACTTAGCACTGTAAGTTTTTATTTAAGCAGCATTGTCTTTTTTCTTTTCTTTTTCTGGCAGGCACACCTTTGCCAACCACACTACCCACTACAAATTCTACAGTTACTACCATCGCTACAAACTCAACTACAACTACTGCAGCTATAACAACAACCAAAACCACAACTCCAACTGTGGAGGCAACAGTCACAAGGAAACTGACTTTTAGGTCTCTTGGCGAGACCTTCACCACTGATTTGCTGAACCCATCATCTGCCGCATTTAAAAATCGAGCTGCACTTTTAAAGTCAAATGTAAGTCTTATTTCAGCTTATAGTAAAAAATTTCTAACAGAGCTTTAACAAACAACACTTTCAAGTTGATATTTGTTGTGAGACAGAACCATAAAGCTGTACAAACATGTCTAAATTATTTTGTATTCAAAAAATTAAAATTGAATAAAAGAAACTATTTTCTATACCACAGGAGGGCAAGGGTTGTTAGAAAAAAAATCTACACCTTGCCCTGTGTGGTGTAGATTTATTCCCTGATTTAGAATTAGAATATACTTTCTGGATCCTGAAAGAGAAGTTGTTGAATTATGATTCAAATTGTTTAGTTAGCCCTGCGACAGACTGGCAAGCTGTCCAGCGTGTACCCCGCCTCTCGCCCGGAACGTTAGCTGGAGGTGGATTGTTTAGTTATACAATTAACCTTTAACCAACTTCTGTAGAAGCTTGCCAGTTAATTCTTTATTTAAATCAGGTGGGTTTAAGAAATACATTTTGTAACATGCAGAGCAATAAATTGGTTAAAACAATGTTTCTTTATTTTTTTAATTCACATTTTCCTTTAGCAAAAGGAAAAAATTGATATTTGATGTAATTTCAGGATTTGGATGAATGATATATATAAAAATCACCACTTTAATTTACATAACAATATTATCTTTGTCTTCCTGCAGCTTGAACCTCTCTTCCAGCGAGAGTTTTCTACGTTACGCGACTTCATTGTAACTTCATTCAGGTATGATTTGCAGAAAATTTTAAACATTGTTAAATATAAATTTGGACAAATTAACTGATATTTTGTTTCATTTTTAGCAACGGATCAATTATCAACAACATGAACCTTAAATTTTCAGCAGCATTTGTACCTAGCAACATTCAAATCGCAGAGGTTTTGCTGAAAGCAGCTTCGAACGTCACAGCTTTCAACATCGAGACTGCTTCTTTTCTTGTGGATGACACACGTAAGCTAAATTACATTCAAATAAAAATAAGTTAGCATTGCAATGATACAAAATCTGCTATATAACAGAGGAGGGTTTTTTTTTTCAAATAAGGTCATGCGTCTTCTTTTCCTCACTTGCAGCGATATCGAGTGGAGCAAGCCACAACATCAGCCTCATCACTGCACTCAGCATGGTCCTGTTGTCATGGCTTCTTTCAAACCAGCAATAACATCTCTGCTGGTTTCCAGAGGAAGATGTGCTGGAAAATGTCCATTCTTACTGGTGTGAAGAAAGACATTCTAAAAATTTACTCATGACACTTTAAAACTTTAGAAACATTTATTGATACTTGATACTGTATAACAGTGACTGTGTTTATTTGAATTGTCAGGCTATTCAAGTTTGCTTATATAAGTTCTTTATTATTTATTTACGTAAACTTAATTATTATGGTAAATTAATATAATTTATAATCTTTAAAAGGTAACATGAAGGTAATTAAGGATGATTTTGGTCAGAGACTGTTTAGGTAATCCTTAATATTTCTCTCTCAATGAATATTGTAAAGCTGTCTGATCAATGTCCTGTATGATTGTCTAGTTTTTCTTTTTCTCTCAGTTGTATTTATCACACAAAAATATTCTGTATTCAGTATTCTAAAAGTGCTTATTTTTTCTGTATAGCTATCAATATAATAAAGATAAATTATAAGATGCAGCGTTTGGTCCTAGATTAAATTTACAAGAGTGTCCAAGGAGATGCGATTGTTTTTTTTTATGGAGGCACAGAGCAAAAAATGAAAGACAAAGAAAAATCTTAATTTTATACATTATGTGATGCTCCAGGTTGCAGAGCACTTGTGGATGAAATTCAGCCTGGGGACTTGATTTGAAGAGATCTTTTATCTGTTTCTAAAACATAATCAACAATTAACATATATGTTATTAATGACACAATTAAAAGTAACAAAAGTTTATTAAACAATCAAGATTATAAAAATAAAAGCAAATTTAATGGAACAAAAAACAAGCCTCTGTTACTCCAACAACTACAGTTGTTTCTGCAACTACAACAGTTCATCCACCAACTACCACTGGTCCTGCAGCAGCAACCACAATTACGCCAACAACTACATCTGTTCCTCTAACAACTATAAATGCTCCAACAACAACAAAACCTGCTTCAACAACCCTTCTTTCACCACGAACAACTACAGTTGCTCCTACAACCACAAAGGTTACTCTAAAAGCAACCAGTGTCCTTCAGTCAACTACTGATACATTAGCCACAATTTTTTTAAAAAAACACAAGTACATCTTCCACTGTTGCCCAACCAACTACCACTAAGAGAGCAACCACAGATGTTCCAACCACTACTATGAATGCCAGGACAACTACGGTTGCACATACAACAATTTCTATAACAACAGCAACAGCTGCCCTTACCACTACTGTAAACGTTTCAAGTGGAGAAATCCACACGATAAGCTTCACCTCCGTGTTCTGCATGGTGGCTTTGTCATTGTTACTATTGAGCCAGTATGAATATAAAATGTTTCTATTTCCTAAAAGGAAGATATTAATCAAATTGGATGTTGGCACAAATAGGCCTAGAAAATAGTACTGATACCCCTCAACCTTTAGGAAGTATTGCTTTAGCTAATAGGCTGGAGATTAAGTCTGTAATGAAAACACCTTTCATCAAGTGAAAAGGAGTTAAGAGTTGCAATTTTTTATGCAAATGTCATTGCAAATAACCTTTGCCGTTTGTTTTTACTTTTTTGTGCAATGATAATGTAAGTTATATTTATGCACAGCAAACATAAATATTAAGAGCTATTCAGGTAGAAGAATTATTCGTGGAAATCCAGCAAAATGTCCAGCCTTTTATTTTTCTGAGGTTTGCGAGACATATATTGATTTTTAGTCATTTTATTGAAATTTTTTTATAAAATACAAACTTGTACATTCTGTATTTTTGCTTTCATGGTATGAGGTGTGTCACCTGTAGCTACACAATAATTAAAACAGTTAACTGTTAACTATGGCATGTAAAAAAGTAAAGTAATTTGTATTCTTAATGAAAATTGTGAAATATGCAGAAAGGTCAAATTGAATAACAGCTAAATAGGAAACAGCTAAACAGATTTTCCAATAGTACAATGAACATAAATCGTGATTGCATGTTCAGCAATGAAAAACATATTTTAAAACTATATGTTCATTACTATTTATTGTATTAAAAGCTCAGAGAAAAAAAAAAAAATTTTCATGTTTCTGTCAAGATTTCTTACAACAATTCCAATCACTCTTTGTTGTAATACCAGCCCAAGGAGACAGATAAAAAATGTACTTTTAACACATTTGAGTCCAAGTCCAGCCTTTTTGGATTCAGTTAGACTTTAGACATCTCTTTCATTTTATTTTCATTTTATTTCTTTATTTAAAACAGGGACAATGTGCAAACAAATCATTAACAAGAATTTAGTTTCAGTCTGTTGTGCCTAAGCAGGTGAACTAATATGCCAGTCTAAAATCATCACATTTAGGGATATTATAAAGGTCTTATTTCAGTTCATGAAGTCACTTACAAATGTATTTGCATCATTTCCCTTTATTCGGAAAACGGTTCTACTACTGTTCAGAACAAGTAAAAAATATGTCCTGAACAGGGAGTGACTTTTGACAGGTTTTTGTATCAAGAAGTGGGATTTCGTTTTTGCATGGTGGGAGTTGAGAGTGCTCAAACTTTTATTATCAAAGTTGTGGCATTTTTATGCAGTCTATGAATGTGGTTGAAGAGAACTGGCACCAGCTGCAGTGTTTTGATGATGCTGCACTTTCCCACATAGACTGGGCATAGAAATTTAGAAGATGGTCTCTTTTAAAGCTCATGATTCCCCCACAGCTGGCTGACAGCACACAAAGTGAGTTTTTAATGCCCTTGACAGATATCATAAAGCTATCGTAAAGTTTTTCTTTTAGTTATTTTTTTAACCTTTTGATCCACACAGAGTGAATTAATACATAAATAGAAAAACAATATGTGATTTACTGTAAATGGTAAGAACAGGAATTCCTCAGGAAAAATTTGCTGACTAATGAAATCAAACTTCATTGTTCTTCAGCTGTACACTGCACAATAGAGAAAATAAAAGTGTTTCTCCAGAGTCCAAACAGCTAAAAACATCCCCATCTCGATGCACCCCAGCACACACACACACACACGCACGCACGCACGCACACACACATCCCAAAGGCATAAAAGTGACCATCAGCATGCTGTGATGTAACATGCCAGGTAAAGTTACTGTAAAATAATAATTCAAAAATATACATTTTAATTAATTTACAAATAAAAAAACATACTGCAGTAAAAGTATAAAAGTTTAAGAAAATAAAACAGCTGATACAAAATAGAAATGAATTGTTTCTTTTCACACCACCAGATTTGAACAAGTCCAAACAGAATGCAAAACACAACACTGAATGCAAAGTAAAATGCAAAACTGCATTGCTGTTTTGTTTTCAACTGAGATAATTTTCCTATTGTCTCTGTTTGTATTTTAACTTCCCTGTTCTGTGTTTCTGACTTGACCACAGAAATTATAAAGCAGAAAAAAGCAATTTTATGATCAACAATAAGATTATATAAGTCTATATATACAAAACAAACTGTTATACTGTTTGTTTCTTAAGTTAAGTTTCTTAAGAAACATTAAATCTTAAGTGTACAAATATTGTGTAAACAAAAATGAAGCATAGACATAAATACAAACTGGAAGACTTTCTTCAGCCACAGTCTATCAGCATCTGAGCGCATCTCAATAAACTCCTCCATCTACGGCTCCATCTGCTCACCAGCCGAGCTTCAACCCACCTCCATCCCTTCTTCTCCACCCTTGTTCTTCCATCTTCTTCAGACTTCCATCCTCTCCTTAGCCTCCTCCACCGGTGTCCGGGCCCTGGGGGAAAGACGTCTCTAACCCTCATCCTAAGCTGCTCATCCAAGCCTATAGCATTTCACAGCGTCCATGTCTTCTGCCGGACGCCATAACTTTAATCCATTTATGTTAATTAAAACTTTCTAACTGCAGCTTTTTCTTTGTGTTACTCATCCAGTTTTACTTGGTTTTCCATTTACTTGACTTAGGAAATGCTTCTGTCAGGACTCTGGGTTCTTGGGTTGAGATCCAGTTGAGCACAAGCAACTGGTGAAGGTGGAGATTAACCTTTCCCTTCAAACAGGAAGAAACGTAAGGGTTAGTAAGAGAGACAGAAAAATTAAAAAAGAAAATATACAAAGTTAATAATTACAAACAGTCCACGAATAGAAAGCAGAAGGAGGATATGTCAGAGTGGGGAAAATTGTTAATATACCTTCAAGCAGCAGAAACTTACAAAAATTACAACCTAACCTAATCTGCATGAACTATAAGTGAAGTGAAAAATACATATTTTATGCCCCAAACTTCAAAGCCAAAACTATGATTACTGCATAAGCAACAACTGGGAGATCTATAAGGAAAACCAGAGCATTGAATCTGGAGTTTTTGATCTGGAGCAAGCACCAGGTGACAGTGGGGACGACTATCTCATGTTATTGCTTTACTCGATAGTCTCCTATGTTGCCCTCTTTTCCCCTAAAAATCTCAAACGGAGACAAGTCCTGTAGTTGTAAAAATGTGAAATTATACATCTGAATCTACATTTAGAAGATCAATCAAAGTACCAAATAGGATAAGAACAACGGTCTCTCTCAGTCATAACAAATATATTGAGTAATCAAAACTCCAAATTCAGTCAAATGTTTTATAAAACCGTAGTGATCATTTTGATAGAGAAAATGAGAACGATTCCATATACCTTAAAGTCAAACACATCTCTTATAATGTGAACTAAATTCTTGTGCAGCTTTAGACTAACTAGTCAGAAAGATTAATCTACAGAAGAACCTCAGTTTATAAGTGGACATTTGTTTTCTTTTCTTTATATTAGAGTCATTTATGTCCTTGTCAAACATTAACTGTTTATGTAAGTTTATGGTCTTTTCTGAGTAAAAATGGGGAAAAAATAAGAAAAAAAATCAATTGTGAATAAAACTGCAACTTATTTCTTGAGATGCTTCTAAGCCTTGACTAACTCCTATCAAGCTTATAATATTTATAAAGTTGTATTCAAAGAGTGCTTAAAATAATGTTTCTGTGTTTCATTTCAATTTTAAGTCTTTAAAATTAAAAAATAAAAGTGATTACAAAACTAAGGTGTGTTCTCTCATTTTGGTTTTCGTAGCTAAAATGAATCTTAGTGGAAACTAGACGTACAGGTGATCAACCTACTGTATGAGTTTCACCTTTCTCAAAAGTGGATCAGGTTTGGGCCCTTTTGTAAGGCTGGGAAAGGCTTTGAGTTCCTCTATCACCATTAAATCCTATTTACCAGACATTGCCTTGGTAGCACAAAGAAATGTGCTACCACACACATTGTGCTACCGCAATGTGTGCTACCACACACACAATGTGTGCTACCACACACACAATGTGTGTGCTACCACACACAATGTGTGTGCTACCACACACATTGTGTATGTGGTAGCACACACAATGTGCTACCAGACATTGTGTGGTAGCACATTGTGCTACTTACTTTCCATAATGACCAAAAGCACAATAGGGACTTTCTGTGGGCCAGACATTGAGATGGGAATGACTAATCATTAGCAACAACTATGGTAGTGAGAAAAATCAATCTGAGAACAAAAGCTGGTGTCAGACAAAAAAATACAAACAAGAGAGCAGATACAATCCAGACTGATCTCACTGTGAAAGATCTTTGGGAATGCTACCAGCGAAGCCAAGTAATTTCAATATCACAGTTAATATGAGGGGTTCATGTTTGGGAGTTTGTTCATCCAGTGAACTGTTTCCTTGCCCATTTAACTCTTAAATCAGTCAACTCTAATTGTTGTGGAATACTTCTTGTCAAATAAAAGCATCTGAATAAACAAAGTTCCCAAATTACTAATCCGGTTTAAAAAATAAATAAATAAATAAAAAATAAATTACAGCAGCTAACAATTAAAAAGGAAAGTAATAACTGGATTCTGTGGGAAGTGGGAATTTCTCCGTTTGTGGCGATCTGGTAAAAACTGTGCGGATTTTATTTTGGTATTGCCGCTGCCTCTACCATAAAAGGTTAACCGGAAGAGGAAAACGCAGGGATTATAGTGTGTACCCAGCATCCTGGCTTCACCGAGCATCCTAAAAATAAACTCCTCGTGAAATCTGCCTTGATTATTCTTCTTTTGGGATACAACACATTTTATTACCGAGGGAGGACTGATTGATTGTTTCCGTTGAGGAGGGGCTGCTGTTGTTATTGCGGACTGTAACTGCAGCAGGCCACCCACCATCTGTGGAAGTGGGACAGCGGAACAGATGGCGTATCCAAGCCGAGCCGAGGGGTTTTGTCCAGCACAACAGACAAGGTGCCATCATTAAAATAGTCCGCTTTTACAGTGTGTTTTATTTTTGCGCGACTTTCTCCTCCGCCATCATCAGCCATGTTGGAGTGACTGGATGCAACTGGAGGACCGGAACGCGTCCGCGTACTGACTGAGCTGAGACCAACCCCCCGCCGACTTAATCCCCCTTTTTAAGTCCGTCTGGGTGAACAATGGTCGACAACCGCTACGCCACCGCTCTGGTCATCGCCTGCGTGCTGAGCATCCTGGCCACCGTGTACCTGTCGGTGGCCGTCGGCACGCAGCACTGGTACCAGTACAGCAGCCCCACCGTGCGCGGCGAGGCCAACGTGTCCGAGCTGCGCTCCCTCTACGACGAGTTCATGACCGGGGAGTTCGACGAGAAGACCTACAGCGACACGCTGTTCCGCCTCAACGGGACCGTGGGGCTGTGGTGGCGGTGCGTGCTCGTCCCGCCCTCTGCTCACTGGAGCAGGGAGCCAGGTATGTGGCTGTTGACCCCCAGTGCCCTGAGCCACACCTGCAGTCATACCAGCTGCGCACCTTTCACTGCAGCTGTCGCCGCAGATGTGACTCATAGCGGTTGGACCTGGAATCATCTGTTCAAATGACCTGACCTGAACTGCGTGTGGCAAAAACATGAGTCACTGCAGCTTGATGAAGGATGGATTGGGTTAGGCTACAGTCATTTCGTTTCAGTGTCACTTCAATTGTTGACCCCCCCCCCCCAGCAATTTTAACGGAGGTGCCATTTTTATTTGTTTTGTTTTTATTATACAAACTCGACGCCACTGTTCTGGTCAAAACCTGAGTGCTGAGCATCCTGGCCACGCAGCACCGGTACCAGTACAGCAGCCCATGTGCTCACTATCACCCAAAGACTCATAACCATGACAAAACAATATGAGCTCTACTAGAAAAGCAATAAGCATCAAATAGCTCCGAAATACCAGACCAGACTCAAAGGTCACAATATGCGCATGTATAAGAGTTTTGGAATAAAAATATTCAACACAAACTACAGTTAAAAACAAAAATTTGCCATTAATGAAATCTATGGTGCGTGGTAAAGTGTTGTGATGTGCAATTAAGTTAATTTGCAAAGCAAAAGGAGGCAACATACCTGTGGAGGAGAGCAGAGTAGGCCCTCAAGGTTTAAAAATAGGTTCCCAAGTGTCTCATATCAGTAATCAGTGTTGCACAGAAAATGAGAAAGCCCAACCTCTCCACAGGGGCCTGAACACCACAATAAAGTGAAAAAGTCTGGCTGACCATGATGTTATTAGATAACTTTTTATTTACTGAAGTGGTACATACCATTGGTTTATGAGCTGTGAGCAAATAACTCAACCAAATTTGATTAACACCTGAAGTGGAATCTCCCAACATGGCTGCAATTTGTGTTTTCTCATTTATGAAGCATAAATACAGTTATTCCACTGATTAGCAAATTGACGGATTCATGTACATATACGGCTTTTTTTTTTTTTTTTTTGCGACATTGTTTGATTTTTACACACTACATTACACTTAGTTTTGCACCAGTTTTTGTTAACTGCATTTTCTGACTTGTACTTAAAGCAAACAACTAAATCTATGGTGACTGCCTCTTTCAGATGCAAAGATGTTGCTGGAGTGTCGAAACTTCACTCTGCCGGAGCAGTTCACCCCTAAATACAAAGAGCCAGGGAACCACAACAGTGGCGAGGACATGCTCCGCACCTGTACGTTCAGTAGACACACACAACAAAATCATCCCGTTGTATGACCAAAATTTGCATGACAGTGAACATGTACTTCTTCGTCAGAGTGTGCTTTACTAATGACATGTGTTGATGTGTCTCCTATAAAAAGATTTGTGGAGGTGCCAATTTCTGCTCCCGCTGGCGTCTCTCGGTCTGGTTGTGCTGGCAGGCCTGATTGGGTTTTGCGCCTGCCTTTGCAGAAGTCTCACTCCCACTTTGGGCATTGGAGTTCTTCATCTCTTGGCTGGTAAGACCTGTTTCTCTGCATCTCAAGGAGTTAAACAATGCAGTCAGTAATTTACAACTTTAAATAAGATACCAGCACAAACTCTTCAAAGGGTGACCTACTTATCAGTGTTTTCTGTTGACTATGTGCCAGCATGTACAGTACTGTAAAAAAAACCAAAAAAAAACAACAAGTTGAAGCATTCCTGCTTTAATTCACTTCCATAAAACCAGACCTTCTAGTACAGATTTCTGAAGATCTCTTAAGGGTTTTTATGGTCATTGGCTTAAGATGTAGAATTATGGCTCTCATATAGGTACAGTGTGTAGTTAACTTTTCTGGTACAAGTTTGAACACATTTTTGCGTGCGTGTCTTGTGTGGCAGTGGTGTACTTGCCAGACAAGTACACCACTGCCACCCTGAATGGAACAACTCAAATCAACCTGGAAAAGTTTTTCTGATCTGTTACTGTCCAATTTTGATGAGCCTGTGTGAATTGTATGCTTATTTTTCCTAATTTTAGCTGTCAGGACTGGCATCGGGTGGGCTCTTCTGCTAGTCCATCGGCTCAAAGTTAGCATTCTGAGATGGTGTTCTCCATACACTGGGACTAAAGAGTTTAATTTGAGCTTCTGCTGCCTGTCTGTCATCTTAAGCTAATTTTTCTGTACTCCTTTGACATCAACAAGGTGTTTAGGCCACAAAAAATGTTCCTCACTAATCGGTCCATTTCCTTCCTCTCAGAAAGTAGGACCGACATGCAAAGACACTTCAATCCAATTTATTCCAGATTCTAGTGCTTAGTTTGAACTTCAATGGTTTGGCTTTATCTAATCTAAATGCCTAATTCATTAAGTTTCAGGCCCTTTGACTGTTTGACTGATTCACTAGTTTTATAATAACCAATTAGAAATGTGTATCTAATAAGGTGGCGAGTGGGTGTGTACTTAAAACAGATAAAGAAATGGAAAACATCTAACCCAAAGTAAGCGCAAAGGAGCATAAAACAGAGTAATGAGATGCTGAACAGAAAGTTCAATGATTGACTACAGTAAAAACTTGTGGTTTGCTAGTTTTATTCAGTGAGCAATGTTGCAGTTTCTTATCAAAGCCTTTCCATTTCTATACAAGCATACCAAGAATACAACAGCATGGACTGGAGCCTGACTAATTCGAGTTCAGTCACAGATGGTGAAATACTGTGGAATCGTCTTGACAAAGAACAGAATAAAAAGCAACCCCAGGAAACAGGATCGTTAAGACAAATGAAAAACTGTTTTCCCCCATACGTCCATTTATATTTTCACCTTTCGGTTAACCGCTGCATTTTTTTTTTTTCAGGATTCACGTCAGAAACCGGATTAGCAAAGCAAACTCTTGACAGATTTATATGTCATCCTGCATTATACAGGTCTGTGCACCCTTGCCACAGTGTGCTGCTACCTGGCTGGGATGGACCTGCTCCACAGGGTGTCGATGCTTCCTGACAAGGTGGATGGCTCCCTCGGTTGGTCCCTTTACCTGGCCCTCATCTCCTCGCCCCTGCACATGATGGCTGCCGCCCTGCTGGTGTGGGCGGCGCGCAGTCACAGCCAGAACTACTACCGCATGACTGCCTACCGGGTGGCGTGAATATGTGGTTTCTATCCCATCTTATCTTTTAAAGTCTAGAGTAAAAACCCTAGGGTATGCTGCATTCATTTCATTTATATTTTTTTTCTCTAGGGCTGCTGATGTGAAAAGATAAGTCGAGTGTAGCACAATGTTCAGGTCAGAAATACTGAAAATTAGCTGATTTTAAAATTTTTTAAATTTAGATTTGTTGGTAAAACCTCAAAATCAACAATATTAAAAAATACCTGCCTGGATCTCTGGTTAAGCTTTAATATAATTTACTTCGGCAAGAGTAAAAACAAGGTTTCCTCCATGCTTTTAAAAGTGACACCTTTTCTTTTATGTCTTCTGAAAACAACACAAACTCCACAAGGGTAGTTCACTGGTTTGTTACAGTCAGCTATAACAAAGCAATGTGGAGGTTTGTTATCCTGTGGTTTGGCTTTGTGTGTCATTGGCACTGCATCACTTAGTCTGCTGAAAAAAGAATGAAGATCAAAAACATGTTAGACCCAACTGCACCAACCAGTGTCATGCGAAACTACGCCCTGGAAGGAGGTTTCTGGGGCAAACGCCCCCCAAACAAAGGTACGAGATGGAAATATTTTTTTTAAAGTTGACATTTGAACAGTCCTGACCTAAGTACGCATAGAACCTCTGAAGTTATTAAATGATCCATGTCACCACAAGAGATAAAACATCCTCATGCCTCATAGTGGAAGGGTGCCAAAAATCAGGACATGGATGCCAAATATTTTTGGCAGGTTGTTCTTGTTGAGGATGTTTATGAAGTTAGTCAGAGAGTGTGCCCTGTCTTCAGTCTTGCGCGGCATAATTGGATTATTTTGGTTGTTGCTTTTGATCTTCAAATCAATTTATTTATATTGCACCAATTTACAACAATTATTATCTGAAAGCCCTTTAAAAAACATGCAAAAATTCTAGTTATAATGGATTGCAGTTGGGTTCAGTTTGTAACGCTAATTGGCAAAATGTTAAGAAATCATAATTGATTGCTTTAAGTCACTGACCTTGCAGCAATCCCTCCTCCAGAGCAAGAAAATGGGACATTGAATTTTACTTTCCAGCAATCCCTTGTATTGAGCAAGAGTCTTGCTGAAGTGGAAAAAGAACAGACAGCCCCAACCACTAGCAGTAGCAAAGTAAAGCCATTGTGTGGCTTAAATTATAAAGTAAAAATTCATCTGTCTGTTTTAGTTTGACACATCCATTTGGTTGAGATACAGAGGATTCAACCTTCATGCAGCCTCTTTCAAGTAATTTTGGTACTTAAGTATTTTGAAAGACGGCTGCTTCCTTCATTGTGACTTTTGCACGCAGTTGAGTGAGCAGTGCACACCTCTAATGATCCTCATCTGATAAGGAGATGAGCAGAATGCTGTCTGTTCACTTCTCAGAGCCAAGTGGTGTTAAAAATTTCATAACACCAGTTAGTGTTATGAAAAAGCAACGTCACTTAAGACCCAGTCATCAATCTAAGCAAGTGTGCTATAAATTGCTTTGAGCTTTTTTTATTTCTTTGTATAAATATTGTACATATCAATATTTGTATTGATATTTATTTATATCAAACAGAATAAGCTGCATTCTAGAAGTGAATCAAATAGGATTTTAAAGTTTTGAAAAATCTCTAACTGGAGGGAACAGTTTTGGTCAGAAGTTTACGTACAGTACACTCCTCGGCATGAATGTCATTTTGGGATTTAATGATTAATTTGACAGTATTTCTTGTTTCCAGGTTTGAATGATTATACAACAAAGAATGTCAGTAAGTAAAAACAAGAATTGGAAGCTCAGGTTTTAAATTATTGTGAATTTTTCTCTAATTCACCCATGGAAAAAAGTACACTTACAGTCTAAAACGTATACTGTCCCCTTGAATATTTGGTAAAAGGTCACCTGGCAGATTGACCTTTAACCTTACACTTTTTGTAGTCATCACCTCCACCAGATTCCAAGCTTCTAGGCATAGCATGCAAATTTTCAGCAGGTTGATGTTGGGGCTTTAGGCAGGCCATCTACAGTATATAGCTTGTTACCCAGTTTTGTTATTTGTTTTGGAGCATTAGCTTGTTGAAACACTCAGATTCAAACATCTAACTGTGGATTTGTAGTGAAGTTAAAGAAATTGGATTTAATTTTCTTCCTCCATCATTGCATTCACTTTGTGTAATATGCCAGAAACAATGGCAGTGACTGCCTGTAGCAGTCATATACAGTACTTGTACATGGATTGAGATTTTAGTCTTGATTTCAAAAATCCAGAAGACATTTTGCCTTTCAATGTGGGTAAAGACAAATTTCAATGAAGCTTCAATTCTGTCTGGACAGACACCATCTCAAAACCGGATTCACTGGGTTAGGGTTACAGCTTGAACATCTTCATCGGTTTTTATTTTTCTGAGAGGAGCAGATTACATTGAATGGTTGAAACTTGGACACAATCAGTTAGGTAATGCAAAATAAAGATCCAAAACAAACACTAGCTACAAATCTACTGAAGGTTCCAAACTCAGCTATGCAGGAAATCTGAGAGTTATGCTTAAAAGCAGAATCGAATCTTTCGAAAGAAGCGGTCAAACATCCTGGTAGAGTTATGGTAGAAACCTGTTGAAGGCTGCACTAAGCTTGTGGTTGATGTTCAGCAATTGAAGCAACATATAAGCAAATTAATGTTTATTTTTAAGGCAATTTTTAAAATGTAGTAAAGGCAATAGAGTTCAATCTTTCCAATCTGGAACCAAATATTAATAAGTCTTCTGGCTATAACAACGTCTTTAAAATCTGATTCAAAATGGATTTTATGTACATCAGTACATAGTGCTTTACCGGTATGTTCTTAAAGAAAAAAACAAAACAAAAGGTCATGACCTTTGAAGCACATTCCCATAATTTCTATTTCA
This sequence comes from Alfaro cultratus, assembly GCA_903066825.1. Classification (NCBI taxonomy): domain Eukaryota; kingdom Metazoa; phylum Chordata; class Actinopteri; order Cyprinodontiformes; family Poeciliidae; genus Alfaro; species Alfaro cultratus. The sequence goes on along the minus strand of CAEFZX010005769.1, from coordinate 3,881 downwards.
CAATTGCTCCTATGATCTTATTCAAAGTTACAGTGGAGAATGACAATTCAGTGGTTGACTCAGAGTTACGAGACACACCTGTGTAACAGACACACCTGGTAATGAATGTTTCAAGCGAAACACAAAAACATTCGTGCAATCATCTCCAGAGGCTTTGACGCAGAATGCTTTGTCACTGAGAAGTTAAAGTGAAAACTTATTACTGCATCCATGTTAGTCCTGACAAGATGTCCACATTGATAGCTTTTTTTTTTTTTGCTATTTAACTTGATTTATTTATTCTTTATATATATACAAAGTATGTTGTTTTGTTACTTTTCATGCACATTTGATCTGATTTTGTAGAGGAAAACATTTAATTTGTGTCATTTAGTGACGCAATACCTTCTGTTTTGTCCATCTGGCTATTTTTGTGGTTTTGTTTCCTGCTTTGTGTTTGATGTTTCTTTGATTGCTAAAAATCACTGTTGTGAAAGTAAGTCATCAGAAATAAGGGAGAGTATGCCTGCCCCTTATAAATTATGAATGTGCTTTAAGGCCATATGTGGAAGAACTGCTGAATTTGTTCTGCAATTTTACATTACTTTAAGTATATCCTGAATATTCATGTAATTTTACATTGATAAATATATATATTTATTTGGAGGAAATAAACACACAACAGAGGAGTATCATTTTCCAAAGTTTCATGACATTTCTGAATAGTTTGATAAACGTTCTGCTGAGTTGGATTGTATTTTACTCATCCAAACATCAAACACAAACAGCTCTTCTATCCCTGAATGCACTGTTGAAACATGATGTTTGTGAACCTAAAGTGAAACTGTTGCTATGTGTGTAAATATGTGTGCACATATGCAAGGCTTGTACGTGTTGTCATTTCAATAAAAAAGGAAAAATCTTGCTAAAAATCATTTAACACGAGTCTCATATGAAGAACGTCTTCACTCCTCTTCCTCTGATGCAAAGCTCTGCTCACTCGCTCGTTCTTCCTCATCCGTTTGCACACGGATAGAAGGGACGGTCACACGCTTCTTTCTGGCCAGGGACAGCGCGATGCCTTTCTCGTAGTAAGCGCATTCGTTGATGAAGAAAGCGTAGAGCGGTTCGTCGCCCTTGTATTTTATTGTTTCTCCTGAGAACGCCTGGAAGAGGGGCTCTCCAGGGTGGAGCAGGCAAAAGTCTCGGTTCTGTGAGAGAAAGCACTTTGAGGTTTTAAAACCTAAAGGGACATCATGTTGTACATGCAACCAGACATGAAAATGGAAATGTTTAAAACTTCAAACCGTTGAAGCTCCAGAGGAAGCTAGAACAAGAGCATGTCGGTGAAGTATTAAAATGTCAACCTGGGTCATTCATAGATAAATTAACCTATATTTCCTAAAATAAATTCCTGGTTTTGTTGCAACAGCAAAACTTGAGATAAAATCATGTAGAAGGATCCAACCTTTAATTGAGGGACATTTAGTCAGCAGTTGGAAAATCAAAAACCAAACATTTTTACACAATATAATAACTAGAAATTTCCATTTCTGGAAGTTAAAATTCAGCAGAAACTTTTAATAAATAATCTTTTAACTCCTGGGGTAGGAATATGAAGTGTCACAAAAAGGGTAATTTGTTCTTAAAATGGGAAAGAAAAGAGCACATGTCAGCTCTCCTGAGCTTCAAAACTCAGCAATTTTCTACAAAAAACAAATCTCCACCCTTTTACAGACAAAGTAATACAACTTATTTTACGAAAAGTGAATCCAACAGCATAAACTTATTTAGGTTGTTACATTGAGCTACAGGCCTGAGTTTAGACTAATTTCAAACAAAACATGGTGACAACTTAAAGTTGGATATGTATTTTGAAAGACTAAAAGTTGTTCAACCTAAATTTAATGCCTACAACATGTTCACAAATGTTAGAGTTAAATCATGTTTTTATTTAACAGTGTTGTTTTTATGAGAAATTCTTTCTCAGTCAGGCAGAGGCTGAACTTTCATTCATCACCAAGCTACCAAGTCTGCTTCAACATTAGGCTTCGTATGTCATATGAAAGCAATGTTTTTACTGTTGACGTTTTCCATTCTCGTTGCATTTATACGTGAAGCTACCAAGATTTTATTAAATTTACAATAGAAGATACCATTTCTCAAATTGCAGTTTTGCAAGATATTGCTTGCTTTTCTTTTATTTGGCAAATTACTCAGAGAATGCTGTACCTGGAGGCGTGGATGGATGGCTGCCGTAATGTTGCGAGTCTCGCTGTCTCTGGGATAATCTACATTTCTAACCATGGTGAACACGTCGACTGGTCCTCCCTCAAACACACAACCTGAAGATACAAGCAGGACAAAAAGCCAAAACTGGTTAAATCACATGAAAGCTTTTAAAATAAACACAAGCTGCCTTTTTTTTTAACAAAAACATTGAATTGTGATATTAAACTAGAACATTTCTGAAGAACTTTTTTTGAAGAAAATTTCTTCAGAAAATTTCTAGGGGCCTGCCAAAGTGTGCCCGTCGGTTGGAACCCAGCAATCTCATGCTAAAAATTAGCATCAATGCTAATACAATATTACTTGCTATTAATTTGGTGTCAAATTAATAGCAATGTACTATTAGCATGTGTACTCAGTGTACTCAATAGCATGTGGAGAGTCACAAGGATGTTGAGTAACATGGACTTACTCCATTCAATATGTTAAAATTAGTGTACAGCATAAGCTAAATTTAGCATGTGGGGTATAACTTGGCACCAGTGGCTTCCTCCATTCAGTGTGCTAAATAAATAAACAAATTGCTAAAAAGCTTATTTTAGGGAAAAGGCTACTGCTAATGTGGGAAGTAGCTACGTTAGCAATGTTTGTGCTAATGTTAATACACGATATTTACTTCGTGGCACTTCGTTACCAGAAAAACACGCTTATCTCTTAGCAACAGATAAACAACAAATATTGTTATTGGTCAAAAAACAAAAGATTTCTTCTGCTCTTTTGAAATATTACTTATTACACTACTTAACAATAATTGCGCAGTTGGTGAATTTTTCAGAAAACTGAAAATATTAGTTTTGTTTTGTCATTGCTGGTAAATACAATATAAAACATTCAACTCAAAAATAAAAATCTGATTTATACTTGATGGCAGTTTAACAGAAAAAAAAACGCTAAGCTTTTAACAACAAATTAATTATTGTTTATAAAACATAAGCTCTTTTGAAATACTTCTTATCTGCTTAGACACAGGAAATTTACAGTTGATAAATTTTGCAAAAGTAAAAATCAGATGTTTACTTCGTGGCACTTGGTTACCAGAAAACACGCTCATCTCTTAGCAACTGATTAACAACAAATATTGTTATTGTTCAAAAAACATAAGATTTCTTCTGCTCTTTTGAAATACCACTTATCTTATACTACTTGGCGAAATTGGCAGAAAAATTAAAGTGTTTTTTTTTGGTCATTGATAGTAAATATATTATAAAACAGATACTTAACACAAAAGTCAAAATCTGATTTATACTTCGTGGCAGTTTACCAGAAAAATAGCTCATCTCTTGACACCAAATTAATAGCAAGTAATATTGTTTATCAAACATAAGCGCTTTTGAAATACTGCTTTGCAAGGAATTTCAACGCAGGCCGTGAATTTGGAGGCCCCAATTACCGTAATTTCCAGACTATAAGCCGCGGCTTTTGTCACACGCTTTCAACCCTGCGGCTTATACGATGATGCGGCTTATTTATGCATTTTTTTCTAACGGGGCGCTCGAGCACAAAAGGTAAGAGTGAGACAGGGAATATGTGTGTCGAGGAAGACGCAAGTTTAATGTAACTTAACACGTCTCAGTGCACAGGAGGAAGATGAAGAGGCTCTCAGTGACTTTTAC
>CAEFZX010005766.1:0-27230 GCA_903066825.1 Alfaro cultratus | reverse complement strand
AAAAATGTACCTTGTTTTTCTGTTAAATAAGCTTTGTTTTTTTACTACCTTACGTCCTTGTTTTTTTAAAAAAAAAATTCCCAAAAAAAAAAAAAAAAAAAAAAAGATATTCTAAGTATATTTACATTATCATCAGCAATTCTTGAAATGTTGCTAACAATGACAAATAAGAAGGTGTTTTTGAGAGAATGGTGCAGTCGTTGGTGTAATCACCAAGCAATTAGAGCAAAAACTGTTAGCAACACACCTGATGTTGGAAAAGCTTTTAGTTTGGTGTTGCTGCTTGGGTAACTCTAAACTTTCTGAAAAATATTAGCAGCTTTTTAAAATTAAATATTACATGTTTTATCAGAGTCTCATGAGGACTGAAGAAGTTGTTGATATTCTTCAAAGAATACATAGAGTACAAAAACTATTTATAGTTCTGTTGCCTTTTTATCTTGAATTAAATTTAACTGCATTCACAAATTGAGGTTCACTAATTAAGGATTTGTTAATTATCCTGAAGGCATAATCATGCCTCTCCTTGTGTGTGTCACTTTAATTGAGACCTTTGTGACTTGACTGGTATTTTTCAGCTCTGAACCCCTGTGGTGGTGAAGATACAATGGGATCAGGTATCTTCATCTGCCTTTAACTGTATTCATGAGTCGAGTGAACTCTGTGGCATTTTGGATTTCTAACCAGATGTTTTTGAGTCACTTTTAGGTAATGTTTGACTCACCTTTCTCAAGCTGGATATTATCTGACTCAGAAAAACCCTGCATGAGAGCGAGAATCTACACCGATGTGGAAACAGGCTGAACACCCACATTTTTTTCCATTTACTATAAAGAGAGAGCATTACTGTCAGCCTTAAGCTCGGTTTTGGTTGCCCTATGTCTACATTTCCGATTGCATCTTAAACAATCGTCTCAGTACGTTATGGTGTACCCTGTAGTACTATACTTTTGTTGTAAACTGAGGATTACGCAAAGCATGACGCATAACTTGTGATCACTTCATTATAGAGCAGTTTGGTGCCTTGCTGCTTGTAAATCTGCATGTGTTTTACTCAGCAGTGAGGATTCTCTTTACAGGGAATTTCCCGAGGTACAAATACCTTTTGATTTTGCAATGTATGATGCCTTGAAGCACTGAAGAAGTTGGAGTATTTTCTGAAAGGCTTATCTGTTGATCTCTTTTAGTTTTGGCAATTGAGTCGACGTGTTTTGCTGCTCCACCACATGAGAAAAATCTGATAAAGTAGCATTCATAACCTGTTGGACGTTCTTTGGCAGTGACAAAGCACAAATAGGATGACTTTGAAGAATTTTCAGCCAAAAATAGCATGTGTAAAAGATTTTAGAGAATTTTCTGCAAAATTTTTTCCTTTTTATTGAAATGATACTCAAGCTACAGTCAATAGAAAACGTTAATGTTATTAATTTTAAACATTTCCACATATCAGTTTTGTTAAAGGATTTCTTTTGAGTTTTATTTAAGCAACAAATGCATTTTTTTTTTTAGAATAAATTGTATTTTTAACCCTAATAAATAAGGCTTTAAAAAAAACACACCTCGCGATGAGTAGAGATTATTGGATATTTTCCTTTCAAAAAATATCCAAAGTGTAGTGGGAGAGAATGGTGGAATCATTATCAGAGCTTCATACGGCGCTCAGATCTCCTGCACAGCTCCTGCACCCCCACTGTCTCATCCAGCCTTAACGACGTTTGCTGCAGTGATAATGCCCTGATGTGGGAGATAGCAGTGCTGTGTAGCATGTGGCAAATTATCAGACATGCAAATCAGCAGGCAGCTGTGGAATCCTTAATTACGGTGCGATTCCCCCCACAAAGGCACTTCTCTGCTCCATGCAGACCCCACCACCACCTCCCCAGCCCTCCAGACTGCAGCAGCCTCCTCCCTTCAACCACTCCATCCCCCTCTGCTCCCCTCCCTCCCTTCCTCCTGCTGCCCTTGCACCCCTAGACAGACAGATGGACCAGAGGCAGTGGGAGGGGAGGAGAATTTTGGGAGGATCGGTTGATATGGGAGTTTGAGGCTCTGGGGGCGGTGCTGCTTCTATACATTGATGTGGGGAGGGAGGGGGCACTGTTTATTTTTGGATTCCATTGAAGTGTCAATCTGAGCATCACAGGTTTTTTTTTAGTTGTGCTCAAAATAAGTACGTGACAGTTTGTGTAACTCTGACCGTGTTGGCAGTTTTGCCCTCGCAGCAAATTCTATTGACTGTAAACATGTTTTCCTGAGAGCTTATCCGAAAACTTGGATCGGCTCCAACAAGGAGATATTTTCTATATAGAAAAATCTACCAGCTGTTTCCTGAGCTTTTGTATTTCCAACCCGCAGCATTCATTGGAGTAATTATAGGAAGAAAAGCCACCTTTTAGAGTCTAATGGCCCCGTATTTTACAGGCCTCTGCCTTCAATGACCCAGATACAGATGAACCGACCATGCTGGTCCATGCTGAGTTTGCTTGAGGTCTGATAATTACTGTTTTAAAACTGAACAAAAGGTTGATGCATTCGTACACCAAAATCTTGTGTTTTTAGTTTTGACGTATTTAATAATAAAAACATTGATATGCAAATTGCTGGTCAAGGGAAAAAATTGTCTGGATTTTAGATGAATCATTAAGATTAGTCATTGCTGATAATCTGCAGACAGATTTTGAATGTTTTACATCACCGACTTGCTGAGAAATTGCAACTCAATAGCGATAAAGGGAATATTTTTGTCTTTCACTTTTAGCTTTGGTTCTTTTTACAGACTGTGTAGACTCTAATCTACCTGTTGGCATTTTATAATCCAACCCATTATATCTTGTGCTGGCTTCTATTTCCAGAGCGCGCAACATTTTTAGAAATATTCCAGTATGTTTATTTTAAAACCAGAAAATTGCTGCTGTGTAAATGCGTACATGCTGTTCTAAATGTTTTTGACTTCTGAAACAAAAACCAGAGTCTTTTTTTTTGGTTCTAGTTTATTTGAAGGTGATTCAGAAAGATACCCTCGGCTACGGTGGCCCTGAGGTTCAACCACTTCAACAACATTAACGGAGCACAATTACAAATTCAAAAACACAATGACATTAACGAAACACAATTACAAATTCAAAAACACAACATTAACAAAACGGAAAGGGTATGTCCCAGTTGGAGACTTGAGAAATCGCTGATTGGACAATAGGCATGAATACGTATACGCTGAGTCCTACTTACATCACCGTCATCTTGAAAATGGCAGTGGAGAGAACGTGCTGTGTGGACTAGTTTCAACGGTTTTGCAGTACAAAGTGGACCCACTGCCTTTACCTTTCACTGGTAAGAATTAAAGATAATAATAACGTAAATTTACGAGCAGAATTTCTTGACTTTGTGGCCAGTACAGTGCATTTCCGTGATGAAACAAACTTCTAAACAACCAAGAAATATTTCCTTTGTAACTAAATTGGCCCAGTTAATTACGCTGATTATTTTCTTAGCTAACTTTTTTTTATACTGTGTTGTTTTTCTAAAGAGGGAGAGGCAATGAGAAACTTGTAACGGGCGCTTTTGCCGTTTGTTTATTGTTGCCATGGTTACCTAGAAGTTTGCAAGACAAGTCGCTGTTTGTGGTCAAACATGGTTACTTTAAGGTAGGTCAGTTGTCTGTAAGATGTTTCTTATAATTTATGTAGATTAAAATAATTTGTTTGAGCTGTTTGAACCTGAAGTGGACTGAAAGTACATTAATCCAGAGAGCAGCGCGGAGACCGAACCGGGGGATTTCGTCAGGACGGGTCCATAGAGATCAGAGCTGGAGCTGTTTTTCTTCAGACTTCTGTTTTGCAGCTCATCTCCACAATGTCTGTGTTTAGATGCTAAGTCAAAGCCCCGATATGGTGAAGATATGTTTTTTTGTCCTGAATGTGAATGAATCAGGGATGTATTTTCTATTACACTGCTAGATCATTTTTATCATTCGCTTTAACTTGTGGCTAGCCAGATGTCTCAGAACTGCTTCCAGCTTGACCAGCAGACTGTGCTCTGTGTTCCCAGTATAATATAAATAAATTTGTAATGTACTGTACACTTTTTTTCTTTCACTTTTTGTGTATTTTAAGTGAAATATCTCAATTTGAAGTATTAGGATATTATGACAGTTTATGTAAAGAAATTTAAAATAATTTAGTCAGATTTCTTTCACACTGCTGTCTACATCACAGTTAACATATTACACTGTAATAAATATTTTTAAAGTAAAAATATTTAGCTAAAGTTTGACAACTATTATCAAAGTTTGTTCTTACAAAAAAATGCCTAAAAATTTAAATTAAGTTACGTTTCTTTATTCGTATCTTGAAATAGCAAATGCACATTGAATTATGAAATTGTGTTAATATGTTCATGAATGCATCATTGTAAAGGTGTATGTGTGTGTTCAACAATAAAAGCACTTTATCAGAATCAGCTGTATCAAATGTAATTATTGTACCCCAAAACAATTAAATAATCACATCAAAAAGTTCGAAACGTTGTCCTTAGTTTTTTTTGGTTTTCATTCCTATATATAATAGTGCGTGAGAGATTGTGTCAGTGACATTCATTAACTTGAAATACTTTGCAGAACGGCACTTTACAAAGTTCAGTCCATTTATTTGTATTCGCTTGCTGGCAGATAAACCACTTTCTATATGGCGGACGCTATAACGTATCGCAACAACGGGCCGACCCACTCAAGCGATAACTTCTGGTTCAAAAGCACTGTCGTCCAATCAGCGGTCTCTCAGGTCTCCAACTCGGACAATTGGAGACCTGTCCCAGTAGGGACAGGTCTCAACTGGGAGACCTGTCCCAGGTCTCCAACTGGGACATACCTTTTCCGTTTTGTTAATTGTTGTAGTTCTTCGTTAATGTTGTGTTTTTGAATTAGTAATTGTGCTCCGTTAATGTTGTGTTTTTGCAATTGTTCTTCGTTAATGTGTTAATTGAATTTGTTATTGTGCTTCGTTAATGATGTTGTGTTTTTGAATTTGTAATTGTGCTTCGTTAATGTTGTTGTGTTTTTGTAATTGTGCTATGTTAATGTTGAAGTGGTTTGCACCTCAGGGCCACCGTACTTGGCCGATTCCATTCTAATGCCCCAGAGTGTCTTCTTTCCACTTTGAAACACATGCAGCTAATTGAACATGAATAGGAGATGTGTTAGGGGTGAAACCTAATCCTATCTGCTGCTGAACTCTGCTGGAGGAAGACCCTCCCCTCCCCAAACTGCACACTTACAAACCCTCGGCTCATTGTTCATAGCCCCCTGCAATGGTCCAAATTAGCTTCAGTTTTCTGCAACAACGGTGAATTCAGTAAAACTGAGCTAAGGCTGAATTATGCTGAAGAATTTGCTCTCAAGTGGAAACTCTCTCTATATATGAATCTTTTCAGGTCACTTGTGAGCAGTAAACCTCATCAACTGGAGATGTGAAGGATCACTATTATCATGCATACTATCCTCATCCCCCACATTTCTCCGACGCTGCTTCCTGCCCACCCTGCTCCTATCACCCCCTGTCGTTTTCAACTCTGCTCATCTTTCTTTTCCCTCTCCAGGAGCTGAAGCTGCCCGTCTACCGGGCCCACTCTCCGCAGATTGGCATGCGACGCTACTTTGCAGACTTGTTGGCCATCCTGAGCAATCGGTACCAGCTGTGTCCTACGGCACGACACCTGGCCGTCTACTTGCTTGACTTGTTCATGGACCACTATGATGTCGCTGTGAAACAGCTCTACATCATCGCCCTCTCTTGTCTGCTGCTAGCTAGTAAGTTCAGAAAGGAAAATTAATCTTTTAAGTTTAAAAAAATGTTTGGTTTATTTCATTTTGCATTTTTCTATTTTTTCCGAAATAATCTTGTTTGTTGTCATTGGCTTTTGAATAGGTAAAATTATCTTGAAAAGAATGCTTTCTTTAAATAAACAACAGCTTCAGGTAGATCTCTTTGCCCTAAAGATTCTGTGGTTTCTGCAGCATGGCACAAGATAAAGCACTTCCTGAAAGATGGTTAATTTAAGCAACACCCTAGAGATTGTATTCTTTCACCCCAGCTTCACTTTGTAGTCTGTAGTGTGAGTCAAAGAGAAGATCATCCATTTTGATTGAAGTTTGTGTGACAACTTTTAAATCTAAATGTGCATTTGGATTGGTAGTTGTTTCCAGGGTGGTTCTAGAGGTGAACCTGCGAGAAGTTTTTGTGGCCCACTGTGATTTATTGCTGTATAAAAAAAAACTACTGAATGAGCTAAAAATCAAACTCTTCTTAAAGTAGCATTGTTTCAGATGAATATAATTTTTTTTAGCTGAAAGTTTGAGTTATCTCTCATTGTTGAATATTTGCACGCAATAAATACTCCATACTATGAGACACAAGTATCTACACATAGACCAAGATTATAATTTAATATTAAAGTTAGGTTATTATGTCATGAATTGATTTATTGTATTTAGACAGGAGTCTAACATTTTTCTGTTATTTACACTACAGGCCAAAGGTTTGGAAGATAGTTGCATTTGAATTCTTTGAACCAAAACAAAGTCTTGATTACTAAATTAAGCGTCACTTATCTATCTATACATAATCAACTCTAATTATTAGATAGCTTAGTATAGATTTTAGTTTCTTCAAAGTAACTTTTGCTGTTTTAAAAACAAAATGGCATACATGCAACTTCCAAACTGATTTTTATATATATATATTTTTAAATTTCTGCACTAAATTTGTGACTTGCAAATCTTCTCAACACTGACACTAAGCACTTCCTGTCTTCTGTTAACACCTCTGTTGTGATGATCTGCTAATATTAATGTATATCTAACAGCAAATACAGAGAATCTTTAGCTTGTATTGGTTTTGCTTGTAAACAATTAGCCTGTTGTGTATTTGTATAGAAAATAGAGGTGACCTTATTTACTATGTGGGTCAGATGAGTCTGTTACACAGCTCTGCAGCAAAACAGGGTTTCACTATTGAAACAGACATAATTACAGAGTTGATAGTACTTTAGCTTTTTTTTGTTTTAGTTTAATTCTCGCAGTTAGTCAACTACAACATTCATTAAAGGATTTCCATTATTTCCTAGTCCAATATGTTCCACAACGTTTTTAATTGTACTAGTCAAAATGGTAAAACAGAGAAGATGAAGGTGTTGCTATAACACCTTTATCATCCTGTTATGTGTTAATGTCCCCATTGTGGCAGCTTATAGAAAAGGTATCACCCGTCTACTGAAAGAATGAAAAAAATAAAACGCTTTTAAATGAAATTTTTGTCTCAAAACTCAATATAAAAACTGAAAAATCCTTCATTTGAGAGATCAAACTTGTAGCTTACATCACCAAGTTAGATTTTTTTTTTACAATTTTTTTCTTGCCAAATCTCTTTTCAAGCTAAAATTATTTCTGAACACAAGTGGTTGCCAGTTTGCCTCTGGCCTCTGCTGTGAAATCTTGGTGTTTCTTTTTGTTTTGTGCTGAAGCAGGTGTGTTAATCATTCTTCCTCCACTGCTGCACAGTGCAGGTTGCTTGGTGGTTATTACTGTCTCAATGTCTGTCTGGTGATTAGCAGACTGTGAGCTTTTTCATGCATTAATGCAGCCCTTGGCATCATGGATAATTAGACTAATGATGCTGTCAGAATGGGAGTCTGGAAAAGAGCTCGTTCACTTGGGAGGGCTTGGTGTGTGTGTGTATATACTGTATGTGTGTCTATGAGAGTGTGTGTGAGTGGATTTGAAACAGACCATCTTCAATCAGACTCAAGTCTCTGTGGTGAGATGTGAGACTTATGAGTTTTTTTAAATTTAAAAACAATCACGTGAGAGGCTAATAATAGATTTTAGAGTTTGTTCACTTAGTCAGGTAACAGAAGTGACATCCAGACCGGAGTGGAGTTTTGTTTTAGGAATCTCTAATAGATTAATCTGATTTCGTATTGAGTCTTCTGATCATAGCTTTAATTTGCCGTGGCTCTCTGTTCTCCTGTGCTCCACCAGCACTCGGGGGAGTCTCAGTCATGATTGATTTTGGCTTGAAAGGCTGCTTGATTCACAGTTGACTTAGGTTTTTATCTGTCTTGAGGTGCTTTGGAATCTGGCCTAGTTATTGAACAACCTGCCAGGGTCTCACTGCTTCCCTTTGCATGCACAATTGTCTTTCTTTTAACTTTCCTGCCTTCCGCACTTGGTTAATTAATCTATACCTCTTTTGTGCCTCTCAGCAGTCACTGCCTAATCCTGTTACTCTATTGTATGTGTGTTCTTTTTTTGTAGGCCCTTATGTGTGTGTGTGTGGGTGTGCATGTGTGTGTGTGTTTGCCCAAAGATGAGCTTCTCTTCCTTTTGCAGGAGGTAGATTATGGTCCATTTTTAAAAACCCTTTTAGGACTGGGTGTTATTGACTGTCAACCACTTATTTAGATATGCTGCTTAGCTTTGAGAGCCCAATTAATCAGTGAAACCGCAGTCCTGGGCTGATCCTGTCATCCCAGAACTACAAAGTTTCCTTTGTGCTACATTCCGTGAAGTCCTGCAGGGATCACATCAGTCTTGCTGGCAGATTTGAGTCCACAGAGTAAGAGCTTTGCATACTGCAGCTGTTTGTTTCACATAGATGACATCATTAATGTGTGTTTGTCAGCCAGAACAAGAATTGTTGTATTTTCTGTTTTGAGCTTACATGTAATTTTCTGTTTATGCCAGATAAATAATCTTGTCTGGATTTATTGTATTTTTAATGCGTTTCATTGAATAAACCTGATTAAGTCATTTGTATCGGGGGGGGGGGGTAAAAACAACAAGAACAATAAAGAACATCCTGTTGAAATGACTGAGCACATGAGGCTCACTCATGTTGGCCACAGAGAGCACAAGCACGGGCCTCGGAGCCCGGGGGTGGGGACGGGCTGTGTGCTGAGGGGCACCTGCCATATGCTCTCCGAGTCAGGCCTCAAACAAAAGCCAGTCAATGCGAGCCGGCCGGCCGGCCCGCCAGAGCCTTCCCACAGAGGGGGGAAGGGGAGCACACTCTGAGGCGTGGAGGCTGTTGTGTATATGTGCATGGAGCAGGGTTCACTATGAGCCAAGCAACTATAAGAGGATGTGGGTCGTCATGACGACTACATGATAAACCTATAGAGAATATTTGAGTTTCCCCAACACAAAGAGCCAAATGGCTATTTAAAAGCGGTGTCGTTTTACCTTTCTGCTCCTGGCTCCGCTTCCTCCTCTCTCCTCTCACCTTGTCAGGGTCCGGCATTGAGAGTCAGTCCTGGGACAGGGTGCCCTGTAAAAGTAACCCCACACCCCCCGGGGTGTGGGAGGTGAATGGAGCAGCACTTCAAAGGTAGGATGGCTGCTGATGTTAAGCAGGGTATATGGAGGCAGAGCGGGTGGGAGAGGAGGTGGAACATGTTGGAACTGAACCATGCAACAGAGCGCCCTGAAATGTACAATAACAGAGAGATCACTTCTCAAAGCTAAGCTGTTCACATGCAGGGCTCTTGCATTAAAAAAACTGTATACTGATATGCAGACTGATTAGAAGATAAATACTATGAAGTGTAATCTCTTGATTTAGAGTACATCTACACCAGTCCTGTTTAGTTTGTTTGCCTAGTAAGTCCAGTTCGTTTGGGAAGGTGTGAATGCGCAATTGAACTGATGCAAACCAAAAGCAAACTCTGGTCCGCCTACAAACCTAGGTCTTGGTTCAGTTGAGTTCCAATTCACATGTGAATTTGAACTCTAGTGTGGTTTGAATTCACATGTGAATGCCTAGCAGACCGGAGACTGAAAGCAGGAAGCGGTCTGTAGTGCAGGGCACTTTGGGTAAATACAATAAAAACAAACGTGAGTGTCTTAATAGCACCAGGGCAAATGGCTCACAGTCTTTTGCCAAAGACAAAAGGGAAATTCTGCCACTACTAGACTATAGAACAACTACATTTTTGTTTATATTTTGTGAAGAAGGAAGTTGCGCTCATGTCTCTGGAAGTGTTTGTCATTTCTTTCAGTAGTTCTTGGTTCAGGTGATGGGGTACTATGCAGGGTTTTCAAAGGGTTTGGATCGTTTCACACACTGCAGTGTGAAAGCAAACCTCACCAACTAAAAATGTAACAAATGTTACAAGTTTAGTCCCAAGTCGAACCGAGTTTACTGGTCTATCTGGGGTGAAAACACCCCAAGATCTGTCTTGCAATCTTGATTTATAAAGTAGAATAGTAAATGCCGCTGCCAAGTTAGATCCAGGGCGTTCCCGGCTCATTGAATCCCACCCAGCACTGTGACACACATATGCATAGAACAGAGGTTTCCGCAATTCTCTATGGTCAACCAAGCATTCAGCTTTTTCGGTCAGAGGTCAGCTTGGGTCTACATTGTCAGAACCCCCAGGACCAGGGGTGGCAACAAGGCGATTATGTGACGGAGCTGTGACAGACTCTCAGTGAAAGATAAAGCAACCAATGAAAATGGTTAAGGAGAAGAAGAAGAAGAAGTGATCCGAGCCCTGTAAAATCGAAGAAAATCTAAAGAAACAATTTGTTGGATATTTTAGTATGTCAGACATATTTATCTTTACCTTCTTCTGCATTAATGAGAAAATATAAAACAACAAATTTCTACATCTTGTTCTATTTGATTTTTAGTTTTGGGACATTTCTAGATATTTGTTCATTTTGGGGGTAAATTAACATTGATGCTGTGTCTAAAGTGTTGCCCATTAGATTTTAATCTGTGAAAAATGAGAAAGCAAATTGAGATTTCGCCAACTGTCTTCTTTTATAGATGCTAGTTGGAATACATCCACATTTACTGGTGCTTTTATCCTCAAAAAGGCTGATGTTTGTTTGTATTTGTCTTTTTTAAGCCTTGACACTTTCACTCAGGAGCTGTTTGGTTTCCTTTAAATGGACCAGAGTTTGTTTTCTTGGATAAACTGCTTTGTTTGGTCTGAGCTTGCTTGCAAATCAACCCTGCTGCAATTCACAAACTGCTGGAATGCAAATGGACTAACCAGCAAACCAAAGAGAGGAAGTAAACCAGCTGCAAATATCACATGCACAGGATAACAAGTCGGCTAACCTCGCTTATACCAGGCAGCAGCTTGTGGGAAATTCAAGTAGATTAGATGATGAAAGTAAAGACAGAAACCTCTGGTCTGCTTTAATCTGCTGTTGCTCTATTATTTGTTTTTGTTGTAAACAAGCTGACTCAATAGAGTGGTTGTAGTTTTCTTTTTCATGCTCCTACCTCAAATGTCTGCTTTCTGTTGGTGATGCCGCCCCAAACAAGGAGCTGCTGCAGCTGAGGAATCTTTTTTCTTGCCGCTTTGGTTTGCTATGTGAAAGTAAATGAAGGTGTGATTTTTGTTGTTGTTGTTGTTGTAATTTTCTGGTGTGTTGAGCAGAGTCCAACAGACTATCTTGGTATTAAAGCACTTTAATTAGCTATTTTGGGATCATTTGACTGTATAAAGTCTAGCCTGTCTGAGAACGCATCTCTCAGGTTTCCCATTAAACTGTTATCAGTTTCATCTGATTTCCACCTTGACCTTTCCCCCAAGCAGCCCTCCTGGGACAAGCCTCTGCATCCCGGTCTCACCTTTTCCTAACCCTTAACCTCTGAACTCTGTCTGTTGACTCACCGTCCCCATCACCTGTAGGTGATGTGAGAAGTGATAGATTACTTGTGGTGGCTGCTTATGGCAAAGTAGTTTCTGGGGATGAAAAGGACTTGGTTTTTTGCTGATCGCCTGTCTTTTTCTGCTTGCTGGAATGAGATAGGATCAGTTTGCTGCCTGCATTCCAGGTGAGTTGAACTCACAAGAGAAGAATGCACCGTCTCTTCCAGCCAGGATTGAGACTGACAACAGAGAACTAATGGGGGCTCTGGTGGGCTAGGTATGGTGCTAGCCAAACCTAGCCCAGGGTGATGGAAATAAAACACACATCTCAAAGTCATATTTGATATATTGTTAAATGGCATAATTCTGGTACTGTTTACTGTTTACAAAAAAAAATAAAAAATGTCTGCTGTATTTAGCATATATGTAGAAGTACATTTCTCTCTGATGGTTAAGCTTAATTATACTCTGGATCAAGGTTATTCAATTTGATATATGCTAATTAGGGATGCACTGATAAATCTGACAGATGATTTCCTTAATTTTGGGAAATTAGTGGTCAGCCGATACTTAAATGTGAAGCTGATATTATTCACTGATCCTATCTACCTCTGCAAACGTCTAAAAGTCAACCACAGTCCTCTATTGCTCTGTTAGAGAGGCTTGACCCACCAGGTCATCTCTACATGTTTGCAAACAAAATAATCACCCCACTGATACCAACTCGTTACTTTCTTATTCAGCAACATTTCAGAAAAAAATTAAAAATTGGTATCAGAATCTATAGGTCATAATTGGCGGCTGGCCAGAAAACTGTAATCTGTGCACCCCTAATGCTAATAGTTTTTTTTAAAAAAAGGATCAACTGTTAAATATTTTCAAATAAAAATAACAAAAATAAGAATTTTAAGGTGTTAGGATGGTGTAGTGATTCACACTGGCTCCTCACAGTAGGAGCGTCTGCGGCTCAAATTTCAGACGTGCAATATATCAAATTAATCTTTGAATTTAAATTGCATATTGTTCTATAAACCAGTCATAACTGTGGAACACAACGAAGGAGACTGCTTGCATTACGTCCCTCGACTTCAAAGAGGCTTGATAGATGGAGGTGCTGACGGCTTTTTACGGCTGGTTTTTGTGGACATGGCCGTCCAGTGGCAGACGGAGCCCTGATTTGAAGGATTTGAGGGTGAGAGAATGTGGCAAGTGTGCACTGAGACATTGAACCAGTCCTGGTGGCTGTAAACAGCTCTGTTTCTGGTGCTTCCTGTTCTGCTGGAGAAACGCCATTACTTCCTCTCTGCTAATTACACCTCACTCCCACCTCCCTGCATGTTGGGCTGCGGATCCCCGCCTTCACGCGTCCTCCCTCCTGCCCTGTTTAATGATAGGTCCGCAACTTTGGTGATAAAACTTACACTGTGTAGGAAGATGCTCCTCTAGACATAGGGATAAAGGGATCATTGAGGTCTACAGCATGTCAGACAACTGTGGCTCAGTAATGTCAGTAAACACCCCTATTTTCAGAGTTTGGTTGCCATGGTTTTAGATCTGTAGATTAACTCCACAGAGGGTTTTGTTGTTCCCAGCATGAAACGCAACTTTTTAATCCTTGCAGGCGCATATAAAACCTACTGCCTCTTAATGCGTCCGTGGAGTGCTGCTTGAGCAGCTTGCTTCCACGTAAGTGTGTTTATTTATGTCGGTTTAGTAGTGAGGGTATAGTTTGGCCATTTCTGTGTACTCTTAAGAACGGTAATTGGCTTTTGCAAATCCTTACACCTATAAGCATTTGACTGTGTTATAGTAATCAGCAGCAACCAGAACGTTTACAGTGTTTGTCAGATATTGTGAATCTCTTTATAAGAAACTCTCTGGAGTAGTTATTGTAGGTAGTATTGTGTTTATAAAAGTGTTTTTGTGTCTTCATCACATTTTTAATAAAAATGAGAAACTCTATTTTGGATTTTCCACGTTCATTTGAGAGAAAGTTTTACTTTGCTTTTTGAGGATCTACCGGTACTCAGTTTCGTGTAAAGTCTTGACTGGAAGACGTGTGCGGTTTGAATACTGAGCTGTATCACAGTAACCTGACACCCTCCTCACCCTCATTCCTAATTTTTGGAGTGGAGGCCTCTTAGAGACTTGGATTAAAGGCAGGAACAACCCTCTTCATTGGTCACATGGACCCCTGAGGCCTTGGGGCTGTTGCTATGGAAAAGAATATGTCTTCAAATTGGGAGGGGGCCGACTAAAGTGACATTGCTCTTATGACTGTGAGGATCTGCAGAAAATGTTAGATCTTCTCACTGGAAAGAAACAAATTCTTTGCCATTCATTTTTTACCTAACGGCTGAGGTTTTCCATGATTATTTTTGGCAAATATTTTGTCCAAGCGTTTGGATGGAGTCACACTGCTGTTTATTCCCAGACTAGACGTAGCTGCTGATTCTCAGAAAGCCAAAGGTCAAAGACAGTTATTAGGGTTGTAATAATATTTTCATCACAATAAGTAGCCATAATATTGTCACCTCATAAAATTTTCTAATGTCGTACTGATCTAATAGTAATACTAAATTTCTAACAGTCTTTTCTTTATTTCTTGAATTAT
Source organism: Alfaro cultratus (assembly GCA_903066825.1). Classification (NCBI taxonomy): domain Eukaryota; kingdom Metazoa; phylum Chordata; class Actinopteri; order Cyprinodontiformes; family Poeciliidae; genus Alfaro; species Alfaro cultratus. The sequence goes on along the minus strand of CAEFZX010005766.1, from coordinate 12,955 downwards.
TTAAAAAAAATAAGACTAAATGTGCGCTCATCTGAAATTTTAATAATTTTCTTTTGAGACCTGCATTTACTGTTGTTTTATTCTGCTTTATCATTTTGTGTTTATTCATTTCAGTGTTATAATTTTGAGTGATTTTCTTTCCACTGATGCTCAAGATATTAAAAACCACCATCTAAAAAGCTGGAGAATTTCTGCTCCATTCTTAATGCCTAAAAGAAACGTAGCTAGTATCCATAAATGCCTTTTAGGGATTTGAGTAGTATGTGGTTGAATGGACAGTTTTTGTTCTTCCTTTTCCAGGTAAATTTGAAGAGAAGGAGGACCGGGTCCCTAAGCTGGAGCAGCTGAACTCTCTGGGGTTTATGTGCAGCCTAAACCTCGTTCTTAACAAGAGGGATCTGATCAAAATGGAGCTGCTGCTGCTGGAGACCTTCGGCTGGAACCTGTGCATGCCCACGCCTGCCCACTTTATCGACTACTACCTCCATGCTGCGGTGCAGGAGGGCGACCTCTACAACGGCTGGCCCCTGTCCTCCGTGTCCAAGACTAAAGCTTTTATGGACAAATACACTCACTACTTTCTGGAGGTTTCACTGCAGGGTGAGTTCAAGAGGAGAAGGAGTTACATTTCTCATTCTTGAAGCTTGATTTAAAAGTTTGATGGGTTTTTTTTCTTGTAGATCACGCCTTCCTGAATTTTCGACCCTCTCAGGTCGCTGCTGCCTGTGTTGCAGCGTCTCGCGTTTGCCTTCAGATTTCCCCGAGTTGGACAACTTCTCTCCATCTGCTAACAGGATACTCCTGGGACCACCTCACCCCGTGCATTGAGCTAATGCTGCTGTAAGAGACACACAAACACACATATCAGTAAAATAAAATTAAATACAAGGTAGGGCTTACAGAAAGTCTGCTCAAGGTGTGACAGCATGTTGAGAGAGATTGTTTTTTTCGTTTGTCATAGGTGTTGATTTAAAATGTGTCTTTATGTAGCCAGGAGAACATGCCCAGTTGTAACACAGCGTCAGATTTGTTTTTAAGTTTGATAAAATAAGTTCCACAACTACTTCTCAGCAAGTTGAATAGATTTGTGTAAATACAGTGCTCTGCAGAAATGCTCCTACCCTTTGAACTTTGTGACATTTTGTCACTGAAATTTGAAGGAGATGGAAATTTCTGTCTGTTTCTCTTTGTAAAATAGCTCAAGCTCAATCAGATTGGATGGAGAATGTTTTTGAACAGCATCAGAACACAATGGAGCTTAGATCTGGACTTTGACTGGACCATTTCAATACATTAAAATGCTTTATTCCCAAATTATTCCATGTAGCTCAGACTACATGTTCAGGATTTTTGTCCTGCTGGAAGGTGAACTCTGCCCTGTATTAAGGATCCATCAACTCTTTGCTGTCAGTTCTGAAGAAAAGCCTCGATATAGCATAATGCTAACTGTATGTTGCACTATGGGAATGGTGTGTTCAGGGTGGTGTGCTTGTTAGCAAAAAGTTCAGTTTGGTCTCATCATACCAGAGGTCCTTCGTCCACATCCTGGTTATGTCCACCACCTGACTTGTGGAAAACTTCAAACAAAACTTCTAGTTTTCTCTCAATTATATTCTTCCTCTTACTGCTCCTTAATAAAGGTTAGATTTCTGAAATGCATAGATATTAGTTCTCCTGTTTACAGATTGTCCCACTTTAGCTGTGGATCTCTGCAGGGTCATTACCAGGGTCACCATGGGCCTCTTGGCTGCTCCTCTGAATAATGCTGCTGTTCCTGCTTGGCCAGACAGTTTAGGTGGATGGTCAAGTATTTGTACTTTTACAGTTCTGCCACTCTTTCCATATTTAAATAGTGAACTAAAGCGTCCTTAATGAAATGTTGTGTTGTAACCAAACTAAACTTCTCCACAACGTCCCTAACCTGTGTGCTGGTATTTATGACGCTCTTTGTTCACTAAAGTTTTCTATAAACTGAGGTCTTCAGAGAACAGCTGGATTTATACTGAAATTAAATCACATACTGTTTGCACTAATTAAATGTCATTTGGTGCATTAGATTTTATTTATTGTACCAGAGTAAAAGGGGTTGAAATCAAATACACACCACAGTTGAACTCATTCATTCAACCAGGCTATTATACTATGTTACTGGTTAACAGAGGATTTTAAAATCTATTTTGACTTTGAATGTGTGCAGGTTATGTGTTGATGTTCCGATAGGCTACTTAGCATAAATTATTCAAACATCAAATGGATGCATATATGCGGGTTTTTGTGTCGATGTTTTATGGGCTAATGGATATCTAACATTTCTTGTATCTTTCTAGTTTTCAGATTTTTATTTGGGGGTGGGGTAGTGGATATCCTGCATATCATTTTGCATCCAATTCACTATCATGCACCAGTTTGTGTTGCTCTATAAAATGTAAAAAAAAAAAATAAAAAAAAAGGTTTAAGGAATATGAATAATTGTTAATGTGCTTTTGATGGGTTAATTTAAACAGACTTTTATGAATTTCCTTGCATTTATGTCTTGACAGACTCTCTAAACGGAAACTTATTCTTCTGTTTGTTGTGCTAATGACAGGGCTCATGACAACGATGTGAAGGAGGCCAATAAAACCAAATCCACCCCTCCCCACCGGCCTTCCTCTCTGCAGTCACAGCCGCAGACTTCCCATCTCTCACCGGTATCTGCCATCCAGAGACCGACCTCCTCCTCCTCTTCCTCCACCTCGTCCACACCACAGTTGCTTTTCCAGCCCGACAGCTTCACCCACCTCTCTCAGCATTCCCCCTCTCTGTCCCAGCTCCAAGCACTAGCTGACTCTCAGGCTTTGGGCCCCGTGGTGAACATGTCTCAGGATTTCCTTCAGAGCCACCGGATGGGCTTGCTAACGGGGGCGCCCTCCATAACTGCAGGAGGAGCATTCCCCTCCTACCCAGGCCTGACCTCGGGTCTCCAGCCCGGAGCCCGTGCACTGCCTCTTCAGAGCCCCATCTCTGTGCAGATGGCCCTCACTGGAGAACCACGACACTGTCTGAGCATGGCCTACAGCGGGGGCTACCTGGGCGCGCATCACACCTTCACAGCCGGCTGCTTCGACAGGTGACGCCAGGAGGCGGAGAGGGAGTCCACTGCAGTGCTTCCATCCCACCTCCCCACCCCAAAACATCCATTCACAGACCTCCTCTCCCTCTCCGTCGGCACGGCAACACCTCTAGCCACCCCTGCTTCCCCTCCGCTCTCGCATAGACGGCTCAAGCGTAAGCAGAGGGCCAAAGGCAAGACAGACCCGGTGGAAGTCATCACGCTGACGTGACGAAAGCTCCTCTGCCTCGAGTTAAACCCCGAGGCGCTGCAGAAATCTTTCTGCCATAATCTGAACTGGCTTTATAAATGTATGTTATTATGAGACTGTCATCACTGTGAATGAGATGAAAGCAGCAGTGTGATCAAACACCCACCTCATTCAGTGCCTGTTCTCGGTTGTGTGTGTGATAGCTGAGCCAATTTTAGAAGTGCACAGAACACAACGTATCTGTGGTAAATGCGTCTTGCTGCTCAACATTTTTTTTTTTACTTCTAATCCCAAAAATGTAACACATTTCATAGGAAATCTGGCTGATTATATATTTATGTAAGCCAACGTTAGACTAAAGATAGAATGAAGTAAATGGAGGCCTGTTGCTTTACTGGAAGAACATAAAAAGGTTATGAATGCCTTTCAAGTTGTTTTTACCCTCCTAAATCAGCTAGCATTTGATGTAAAGAGCTGAAAGGCTTCTCTGAGAATTCCTCAGAGGAGACCAAGAACTCATTGTTTTGTGCACAGCAGGTGACGTCGATTGGCTCAAACAGGCCGGCAGTATTCAGTTTTCTTTTTTCCCTTCTCCCAAAGTTTAGCCCTCACCCAAGCAGGTGTGAGTGTGGCTCTCCTACAAGCTTTCTCATACTGAAGTTTTCATTTCTGAAACACAAACTGATGTGACTGGACCAGCCTGGTGAAGATGACGTGCAGGTTTGTTGTGTTGTACATATGAAATGCTGCTGCCTTCTCAAGAACTGCTGGTTCTGTCTGTGTTAATGACTCCAATGTTTACATGAACCACTATCAGGGACTTTATCAAGATTACTTGAATATGATGCCATTGAAACATGTTATAGCTTTTATTTATAACTTTTTGTTCTTTATTTTTAATTCTCTCATTTTGTTTGATGTAGTGTAGCTTTTTATACCAACTTAGAAATCCACCATTTAGTGAGTGAGTGTAGTTTTCTTTTTGTCTGTATGTTCAGGCTCAGGTTTTAAGGCTGAAGCTGCCTTCTTTTCTGTCTCTACTTTTTGTGCTTTAAAGTGGAAGCTAATGTAGCATCTGTGCCCCCCCTTATCACTGGATCATTCTCTGTATCTCACTAACTAAATGCATTTTGCTGCATAATGGACCCGGTTTCATAGTTGCCAGTTTCACTTTTGAACATCTGTAGCCAGTCATCTGTAATTGCTTCCCAAATTTGTAAAGCTGCAATCCCTCCACCATCTTCCACTTCCTGTCAAAGTGTAAACACATTCCCAGTTTCCCAGAACTGATCACAAGGGTTGACCACAGGTCACCATGCTGGTATTTCACATGTTTAAAAGTTCTGTTTGATCTAAATTAGGATCACGATAGTGGATTGATTGAAGTGTCCAGAAACCCTATAATATACTGAAAATTCAACCCAAAGATAAATTTAATTCTGTGCATATATCATCAGTAATTACCTACCTATAGTAGAAAGATGTCATGTCGCTGAGGTTATAGAAAAGTGAGTAACTCCAGAATGCGATGGAAGGCTGACAGCTTGTTAGCAAATATTTAACAATTTTCACTTTTGCTTTGCAAAGTTGCATTGTGCATCAATCTATCTCATTAGCAGTAAGTTCACTTTGAGTCTCCCTGGATAAAATCCAAACAACTACAAGATTTACAAAAGGGCCAAACGATTCAGTTTTTCATTCTGTTGCACTGACAGCAGCTTTTTCAGACTTGTAAAAACCTATCAGTGGTCTCTTTTCATAGTGTTGCTGCTTAATATTTAATAGTAAATTGTTGCAATCCATAGATATCTCTAGTTGTTTGTGTTTTAAATTGCATAAATCACTCAAAACTAGGGTCAGCAGCTGTTGGCTTTCCACTGCTGTCTTGTTTTAGAAGCTCACTGTAAGATAAGATCATCTTCAACAGGAAAAGTAATTAATACTGATAAACACTAAACCTCAGTTGAGAGAACCTAAATTATTCCTTTTAGTTGAACTGTCAATGTTTTGAGAAACTATTAATCAACAACCAATAACCTAATTTAGATTAATCACATCTTAAGAAACGTATTCCCACAGCATGATCCTGCCACCGCCATTTTTCACAGCAGGGATGGCGTATTCAGGGTAATGTGTTGTGTGGATGATCTACACAAACATGAATAAAACAGGATGAAGTGACATTGATTTAATCGGCTGCACATTAACACACAGGCACTAAGTGAACCAGTGAGTCGTGTGTTTGTTTCCATTAACACATATTTAGGGGGAAATGAAGCAGATACACCACATAGGCTTTTGATGTTAGACCAGACCAAAAAATAAACGAGTGCATTCTTTCTTCAAGAGATAAGGGAATGGTTACTGATGACTTTGTAGAATTTCACTTAAAATAAAAAATCCAGTATCTCTTAAACAAAGTTAATTTTCTATGTTGTCTGCTATTCTAGGCAGAGAAGTAAACATCACAGTTGCTGGCACTAAACCTAGATATTTAGTTACACTATGTGTGTTTATTTTGAACTATTGCTGTTTGCTTGCTTTGCAGGCACTAAAAAGTTAAACTACTAAAATGTTCAAAATAAGGGTTTGATGTTTTGGCTTTAAAGTTAACCATAATGTTTGTTGTGGACACTGGGCATCATGGCTGTGCTTTACGTCAAGTCCCTGAACGTGTGCAGCAGTTCTCCCGATGTGAGGCGTTCAGTAGCTGCAGCTCTCACTGGTCAGTCTTTTACAGCCTGGTGAACTTCTTCCATTCACTGAAAACTACTCTTAATGTCTATGTCTGAAATGAATTATACTCTGTCCTCTTTTGTTCTTCCTCTATGTACAATTTTGTTATATTTTATACATTCCATATATTTGAATTACGTTTAAATTTTATTGTTTCTGCTGTTGGTGTGAATTAGGTTTGTTTTTTGTTAGTTTTCTGTTTGCAACTTCTTGTTAAGGTGTCAAAAGGTGCAATAAGTTGTCTTTGGGATTTTGCTGACCACAGCCATCACTGACTCATGTAAACCACTGGTCCAACGTTAACTTATTTTTTTTCTAATTAAATGTGTAATTTGACTTGATCTCCACTAGAGGGCATTAGGCTCTGAACACGGTGAATATGTTGCATATTGCAGCTATATGCTACAAGTGAAAAGTATTCCAGAATGCTTGGAGCTTTGAGTTTGCAATGTTTTTGTTTTCCATGTCCTAACCATGAACGGTGCTGATGCCACTCACCTCACCAGACAACACGTGTTCTTTGTAATAGTGATGAAATGACGCCACAGACATTTATTTTTTTATTTTCTTATAACGACTTGTAGTCTTGGTTTATTTGACGCTGAATGATAAAAATGTTTTATCATTGTTCCATGACAAAATAAACCCACATTTGAGTTGATTTCTGGGACATGATTTCTATCCCCTGAAGGAGTTTATAAAAATTCACAGAAACAAGAACTTTCACTTTAAATTAAATTAGTCAAATCTAGCTTAGGCATTTGGAGTGTCAAAACATTTGTTGGCATGGATGCTATGGATGTTTATAAATCTTTACAATTGAGATTTTTTTAACCATAATCTCCAGAAGTATATTCTTACACTATAACATAAAAAACAGCCTCCAATGATAATACATTTGATTAAAAATATTTAAACAACTTATTTGGTACGTTAGGTAATACTATTATTATATTGTACCCCTTCCTTTTGTGAACAGGTCAGTACTTATTATTCTTTGATAGTTTGATGTGCTGCTTTAGCAATCCAGTCTTCTTTCTTGTGTCTATGTATCTGTTTGTCCAAGTAAGTGAACCCTGAGAGCAGACTGCAAGATGCTGAAAGAAGTCTTCAAATATAAACTATCAGCATGGCATGTAGAACCGCATCTGGTTATGTAAAAGTTCACATATATGACATCCCAGACAAAGAACCTCACACAAACTTTGACGTTCTCTGAGACTGTTTGAGCTCTGTATACTTCCTTTATCAGCCATGCTCGTGCTGCATGGGGTGCAAACATATGTGGTGTAATTCCGTTTCATTTTTGTAAGTTCTTATTTTTAAATCTCTGATCAAATATCGGGATTAAAGCTACTCAGCAGCAAGGTTTTTATGGTAAGACACTGTAATGGTGTGATACCCATTTATGTACTTTTTCCCCCAAAATCTGAACCAAATCTTTTGAACCTATTCTTTTTACACTGAAGGGTGACATGTTAAGATCATGAGCTGTACCACTCACCAGATGTCTAACAGAGCTATCATTTAGCCTCTCATCTGGTTGGTCTGAACCTCGCCTCCACAGACCAGTCAGAGCTTTCTGAGTTGCAAAGTGTTTGGCCCACTCAGTGATGGGAGACTCTGTTACACATGAGACATTATGCTTTGATACAATGCTGGCCTCACTGCCTTCATCTTGACACTGGACACAGAATGAAATCATGGAAAACACAGTCCACTGTGAGTATGTGGGTGTGGGGTTCTCATGATAAGTATTTGTTTATAACCAAGTATAAATGACTCAATTTACCACCTATATTCTAAAAATGATAACAGATATTTTCTTTTTTCAGATCAAAAGACAGGTTTAGTTATGCTGCAGGATCAGTGGTTGCATCCCTTTCTGCAGATATCACAAAACTGTCAACAGTTTTGCTGCAGCTAAGATTTTCGTTCACTTTTTATGGATTTTCCCCAATTTATTTCTGCCAAAGGTTTGTTGTCCACTTTAGGCCTTTGTTTTTTCAAACCACCCTCCTTGAAGTCTCTTGAACGGTGATGTCAGTGACGCGTTACTTTGTCCTCCTGTCTGAGCTCAGGGAGGTGGGAAGGGCTCACGGCAGCGTGGGAATTCTGGCTCTTTTTAGAGAACCGACTCTTTTTCCTCGCATCACTAAAAAGAGTCGACTCTTTCGACTCCAAAGCGGCTTTTCAGATTTTTTTTTGTTCGTTCCTTAACTTATCATCCAACAGAAAAATGTTGCGAAATGAATGAGTGCTCATAGTTGGAAATGATTATATTAAACTGCTCTTATTCTGGGTCAGCGTAAAGTGAAACATGCATTTTGAGTTTCAAAATACCATATGAGTTTATTATTTGGCTTTTGATTGTTACATTTACAGATCTACCTGCGGAAAATTGATGGAATGGGAGCTTTTAATTCATAAATCTTCCCATTTTGTCTGAAAGTTGTGTTTGTATTGAACCAGCAATCAGAAAAAATGCTTATGTTACATGAGAGTTTACTGCTCTAAAGTAATGGGTTTTAAATGTTTTCTTCTCTGAAAAACACACCAGCAATAAATCTCAGGCTCTGAAAGGAGTGAAGGGAATATTTAAATCCACAAGGGGGCGTCCTGAACTGTCTTACACTGAAGACTGAGAATGAAAGAGAATTAAACCCAACAATAGTTATTGTTTTAGTAATGCAGAAAATATGTGAGTTACACACAAAAAATGTAAATTTTAACACAATTTGTGGCTTACGATGGTATAAAAATATACTAAATAAGCTCTCTGCTTGCTTATATTCTGTATTGTTCAACGGACTGAGAGACTGTTTGATTTTTTCCCTATGGGGAGCACTGTGTTGCCATGAAGCTGTGACATAATTCAAATTCTTAGGGGTTGTAGCCACACTGTGCTGTTGTCTTGCATGTTAAGACACAATTTAATCACTATGTTGTTTTATGCAACCACTGCACATTATCAGTTCAGCTTTACTGCTATTTTATGTTGATTTTCTTTTAAACAAATGAGAGAAAATTGAAAAGTGGAATAAAATTCTGTTTTTATTTTGTATTTTTTTAAACTTTTTTTAAAGTAAATGGTTCATAGTTAGGTAAGGGACTTAACTATGAACCATAAGGGAAGATAATAAACATGGTTGAAAACTAGATGATTTTTTGACAGAAAAGTGGATCTGACTGGATTTGTTGACTTATATTTGACTTTCTTGTAGATTTTTAAATAAGCAATTTATGAATAAACTTATTATTTAAAGACGGATCAAAAGACACAGGTCTATGAACAGTGAAGAGTTTTAATAAATTAAAGACACTTTTAAATAAGTCGCTTATATATAACACAGATCGAGCTTCAATCATTTCAATCCGAACTCTTCTTCTCTTCAGTGTATCTGTCAGTTTCCGGTGGTTAAGCTCCTTGCTGCCTTCGGGAGAATGGGACATAAAATTTCACCCACATGGCATTTACTGTGCAAACCAGTGCTTTCAGTGGAAAAACAAAAGTTCCAGATCCTTTTAATGCCATAAAAATATGAGACGGAACCAATGTTCCCTGTAATTTTTCATGTGTCTGGGCATACACAGAAGCTCCCTGAGTACACTGAGGATCACTGTGAGCAATATCAGGTGTGTGTGCAGAGCTTCAGATATGAATCGCGGTACTATCGGAGACGATAAATAGCCCTCTCATACGCTTCAAACGGTTTTCCGATACATATCACGGTTCCCGAACGGGAAGGGGTTGTTCGGACTGCTTTTTTCATAGAAACTTGCTGGGTGTCTCACAAAGATAGAAATCTTTCTCCTCCTCTGTCTGACACACACATGACAGTTGAGCTGCTCTTCAGAACTACAATGACTGAAGGTTCGGACTACAACATGGCGGAACACTCTGTGCCTACAGAAGAGGTCAGAGCTGAATGTAAAAACTACAACATGGCGGAACTGTCAGTTACTACAGAGGAGGAATGAAATGGCCTTTAGAACTACTTGTGTTTTGGCCATTTTAAAACTGATTTAACACAATCACTGTTACACATGGGATTAGATTGGCCATTTAAAATCAAGCTTACTGAAAATTTCAAAATAAAAGCCTTGAGAATGTTTACATCAGGTAATTGCTCTTTTGGACATTATATAACNAACTGAACCAGTGTTACACATTGGATTAGTGTTGCCATTTAATATGAAGCTTACTGAAAATTTCAAAATAAAAGCCTTGAGAATGTTTACATCAGGTAATTGCTCTTTTGGACATTATATAACGGATTTAACGCAATAACTCTTACACTTGGGATTAGTTTGGCAATTTAAAATTAAACTTACTGAACATTTCAAAATAAAAGCCTTGACATTTTTTACATCAGGTAATTGCTCTTTTGGACATTATATAACTGACTTAACTGAACCAGTGTTACACATTGGATTAGTGTTGCCATTTAATATGAAGCTTACTGAAAATTTCAAAATAAAAGCCTCCATATTCTTGTCAGATTAGTGCACCGCTGTAGGCGATGCAATAATATTAGCCTGCATTGTCTTTCTCTCTTAGGTTAGAAGTCTGCCTTGCACAGCAAGGCAGAGCATTAGCGTTAGCATTTTACCTTAAATAAGGTATTAGCTATTTCTCTTACTTAATAGCCGTGTTTAGTATACTGAATGGAGTAAGTCAATTACAGACAACATCCTAGTGATACCCCACATGCGATTGACAGTATTCACGCTAACATTAGCATTTCAAAATAAAAGACTTGACAATTTTTACATCAGGCAATTGCTCTTTCCGGCATTATATAACTGCTTTAACCCAATAACTCTTACACTTGGGATTAGTTTGGCATTTTAAAATTAAGCTTACTGAAAATTTCAAAATAAAAGCCTTGACAGTTTTTAAATCATGTCATTGCTCTAATGAAAGCGCTATAACATGAACAATGTTAATGTAGCACTTTCATTAATGTTGTAGCGCTTTCATTATTGTAGCGCTTTTGTTCATGTTGTAGCGCTTTCAATAATTAAAGCGCTTCAACATGAACAAATCGCTACAATAATGAAAGCGCTACAACAATAATGAAATGCTTTTGTTAATGTTGCAGCGTTTTGTAATTTGTAATTGTGCTTTCAATTCGCTGAAGTGGTTTGCACCTCAGGGCCACCGTACCGGTGGTATGACAATAAAAATCCTTGAATCCCTGAACAATATCAATAATTTGTGCATCGACTGATACACTTAGTTATTTACACTACAGGTAAATGTTATTTAATTTGGTTAAGAATAATTATTGTACTATCAATAAATGACTTCTAATCGATGTTCTTAGTTTCCAGAGAAACACAACAACGCCTATATTGATATTTGTTAAAATATCAATAATTATTCTTCATCCGAAATTATAAAGAACAAAGCTGGTTCTTAGTCAAATCCTAATGATTCAAATTGAAAGTGTCATGGAATCATTTAACAGCATCATGACATTAACACTGACATGAAAAATAATATTGAAGAAATAAATATATAAAATAAAATCTAATTAAAACATAAATAAGTGATACGTTTCTTACTGCTATCGTCTGTAAGATATATTGCTTCTTAGTACTAGATATGGTCCCAAGAAACAAATTGCACAATATTATTAGACCTTTTATCTGAAAATAGTGTCTGTTTGGTCTTGCCATACAGTCCCCTGTATTCATTATTGCTCAAAAGGTCTTGCCATACAGTTTATTCCTCTGTATTTAATTTAGTTTCTTAATTAATTCGTGCATTTTGTTCTACGTGTATTTTCATTTAGTTTCCTTTCATTAGTACTGTCATTTCTTGGTTTATTGTCATGCCCTCTTGAGTTTCTCTCCTGTTATTAGTTTGCTTCTCCTTTGTATTGACGTTCATCAATTTCACTCATCATGCCATTTGCTGCGCTGCCTCATCATGTGTTTCACCTCATCTGCCCTCATACAAGCTTTTGATTTTTCACTGTTCAGCATGAATCAGCATCGGATTCTGTTTTTATATCCTGATTCACATCTAGTTCGTTGCTTTACGGTATGTTTTGTGTAGAACTTCCTGTTTTATTTGAAAAGCAAACGTTTTTGTAAGAGGAAGAAGGGCGCCTCCAAGAAGTACATCTATTGTGCTTTATTTATTTAAGTTTGACTTGACTTTTTCTAAAAAAGAAAATGAGTTACATTAAGGTCATTAGACCTTTATCTACCCCCACAGCAGATTAACAGAAAACACTTTTTATGACCATTATTATTATTTATACCCCAAGATCCAGGTATTAGCATGAAGGAGTCAGAATGTTTTCTCTTCACTTCCCATGTAATGGAACCAACTCCCCATTAATGCTTCTTCTATAAGTGTCTTCAGATTTTACCTTCCTAAACTGGCATTTTCTATTTGTTAATTTTCCCAAAACATATTTTAAGTCCTGTTTTATAAGTTGCTTTCTATTTAAATTATTTCAAAGTTATTGTTTTTTAGAAAGATATTTTAACACTTTTAAATGTTAAGAGTAGGACTTAAATAAATCACAAGCCACGAATCAGACACCGTCTTGTCTGAGTTGGAACCAACAGTGTGCAGCAGTATTTTCTTTCAGTGTGTAGCAGAATGAAGCCTGCCCCAGGATTGAGGACACCTGGCACCTGATTGCGTCATAATGGCTCTGAGCATATAAGCAGACTCTCACCTGCATTTGGTCGCACTTCAGCGAGAAGGTCACTTGGGTGGCTTGTAGTGGTCTGAACTCTAAGATCTCAGAGCAGTAAGTAATGTTTCTCCTTCGGTATAAGACCTGCAATTTTTAGTTGGTTAATTTAAATTGTTTAAATCTAGAAGCTGCCTGAAGTCTCCCGTTTGAGTCTGGGGTGTAGCAGTAATTTACCCTCCCCAGTTCAACTTGGCA